>CM051261.1:35933379-36065879 GCA_027921565.1 Artemia sinica | reverse complement strand
AATTATTTTTTTCATCAAGTTGACGAGTTGTTTTTCTAAATAAATCTGATTTGCGAGAACATGTGGAGGAAGCTATCATTACTATTTTCATAAGGAAAGCGTAATTACTTCTAATTTGAGTAGTCAGTGTTTATTTTGGGGAAGGAGGGTGGAGACTGAATGTAAATTATTAGGAAAACTGAAATTTGATGTATTTTTCAGGAAGTCTGATGAAGCGCTTGGGATATGAGGGCAAAGGGGATGATTTATTAGAGGTGAATTTAACGGGGTACATAATACATGTTGGAATTATAATTTTCAAGCCTTAAGTTATTGGAAAAACTGAAAATTAAATTTCTGTGTCAGGAGAATTCCAGCCAAGAGGGGTTTCCCTCCGTCAAGAAGCTGAGGGTAGGAGCTGGTCTAACCATACCTAGCGGCAAAGATGTGACCATTTCACTGCTCACCGTGCAATAAAAAGTCGAGGGGGCTCCACTGGTCACCGCGCAAGGCGAAGATGCAAGGCCTTCTACCCACCCCCTATAAAGCCATTATGCACAGATGGCCTGTCCTTTCGTAAGTAAAATTGCAATTATTTAACAATCATAGATAGCAAAACGATATTTTTAAAAAGGTCATCAGTAGAAGACTAAGTACCATTTCTAAGGGTTTATGCTCCTTCCTGTACTATTTGCTTACTTTACGTTCCTTGGAACATTTCCAGAGCATGTACCTATGGATTCTAGCCGACTATGTTCCTTCCTGTGCTATTTGGGGAGATTACGTTCCATGGCACCTTTCCAGAGCATGTACTTATGGATTTGGGTGGATGATTATGTTCCTTCCTATACTAGTCTAAGGGTTTATGTTGCTTCCTATGCTATTCTAAGGGTTTATGTTCCCTCCCACGCTATTCTAAGGGTTTATGTCCCCTCCCATGCTATTCTATAGCGCTATGTTTCTTTCCTATGCTATTCTAAGAGTTTATGTTCCCTCCCATGCTATTCTAGAGCGCTATGTTCCTTCCTATGCTATTCTAAGAGTTTATGTTCCCTCCCATGCTATTCTATAGCGCTGTGTTCCTTATATGTTATTCTATGGGATCTCTACACGTGATTAAAAACACGTTTTGAAACTACATGCTATTTGCTTGCCTTTCCTTGGTACCTTTCCAAACGAGCGGGGATTCCCCACTGGCTCCTACACATTGCAAAAAGCGACCAATCCTTTACCTATAAAGTGACCAAGCACGTTTTGAAACTACATGCTATTTGCTTGCCTTTCCTTGGTACTTTTCTAAACGAGCGGGGATTCCCAACTGGTTCCTACACATTGCAAAAAAGCGAGCAGTATGAACGGGGATTCCCCACACAAGTTTGTTTCAACTCCAAGTTTTTCAACCAGACTGGTTTTTGAGACAACTTCCGTTTTGTAGGGGCCAATCAGAGACAGCGGAGGTTGCTCAATATACGATAACTCGACTGGTGATTGGTTACAAATAAAAGGAGTGATTTTTTATTCGTCCTTGAGATTTTGTATATAATGGCCATACCTTACGATTAAATTTTCATTATGATTTAACATACTTTGGATAATACATTAAATATTATTAACATTGAAGCAATGGATACATCAATTTACAATGTGAGTACAGTTTACTAAATTTCTTAATTTATTTCCAAATAGAATAATTTTACCATCCCCACTAGTAAATTCAAATTCAGGGGCATAGCCCCCCCAACAATACAAACCCTACAATATGATGAGTATAGTCGCTAAAATACGAAGAGTACGCTCTTTTTTCCATTCTGTAAATAAAATCCCTCCTCCTCCCCCTCTGTTTACAAATTTAATTCATTAGATTTAGTTCTTTTCCTTCAAAAATGTCAGTTTCCCATCATGCATTTAAGATGTGTTGTCTTTTTCCGATCTAAATAGAACCATCTGTGTTACAAGAAACGGTCAGTTTTGGAAAACAGACTTCGCACGCTCGTGTTATCACAGATTAATAACACATGTGTTTGTCTGATTCAAGACACTTTGAAAATATAGATAAAGTTGTTATTAAAGTCGTTAATTAAAAGAATAGTACACTAAACTTAGAATTTATATACATCCAAATCGTATTCAAAATATTTTCTTGGGAAGAAATTTAAGTTTTGTATAAAAAGGACATAGGGCGCTACAAATATCAGAATCGACTTTAGGGGGTAATTTATATTATGAGAAGATGCTTTTGAAATCCTCCTTTGCCCCAAACTCAAAATTTTCCATAATTCTACATTAGAAGCTTTTTAAATATTTCTAAAGCGCTAATAGATATAGCGTTACAAATATCAGAATTGACTTTAGGGTGGGTGGGGGGGGGGTAATTTATATTATGGGAAGATCGTTTTTGAAATCCCCTTTGCCCCAAACTCAAAATTTTCCAAAATTTTACTTTAGAACCTTTTTTTTTATTTTTTTAACAAGATATATTTTTTCAACTTTTTTTTCACATGTCTTCGAATGAGATGAAACAAACTTGAATTCAGTAGTGTTTTGTCGTGGTTTACCTTATCACAGTTACATTCTCTTAATTTTTCAAAGTTCATTTTGAATTTCTTTCATTGAAATGCAAGAGTTGGAATATTTCAGTAGTGTCTTGTTGTGCTTTACCTTATCACAGTTACATTCTCTTGATTTTTCAAAGTTCATTTTGAATTTCTTTCGTTGAAATGCAAGAGTTGGAATATTTCAGTAGTGTCTTCTTGTGCTTTACCTTGTCACAGTTACATTCTCTTGATTTTTCAAAGTTCATTTTGGATTCCTTTCGTTGAAATGCAAGAGTTGGAATATTTCAGTAGTGTTTTGTTGTGCTTTACCTTGTCATAGTTACATTCTCTTAATTTTTCGAAGTTCATTTTGAATTTCTGTCGTTGAAATGCAAGAGTTGGAATATTTCAGTAGTGTTTTGTTGTGCTTTACCTTGTCACAGTTACATTCTCTTGAATTTCCAAAGTTCATTTTGAATTTCTTTCGTGAAATGCAAGAGTTGGAATATTTCAGTAGTGTTTTGTCGTGGTTTACCTTGTCACAGTTACATTCTCTTGATTTTTCAAAGTTCATTTTGGATTTCTTTCGTTGAAATGCAAGAGTTGGAATATTTTAGTAGTGTTTTGTTGTGCTTTACCTTGTCACAGTTAAATTCTCTTAATTTTTCAAAGTTCATTTTGAATTTCTTTCGTTGAAATGCAAGAGTTGGAATATTTCAGTAGTGTTTTGTTGTGCTTTACCTTGTCACAGTTACATTCTCTTGAATTTTCAAAGTTCATTTTGGATTTCTTTCGTAGAAATGCAAGAGTTGGAATATTTACGTAGTGTTTTATCGTGGTTTACCTTGTCACAGTTACATTCTCTTGATTTTTCAAAGTTCATTTTGGATTTCTTTCGTTGAAATGCAAGAGTTGGAATATTTCAGTAGTGTTTTGTCGTGGTTTACCTTGTCACAGTTACATTTTCTTGATTTTTCAAAGTTCATTTTGGATTTCTTTCCTTGAAATGCAAGAGTTGGAATATTTCAGTAGTGTTTTGTTGTGGTTTACCTTGTCACAGTTACATTCTCTTGATTTTTCAAAGTTCATTTTTTGGATTTCTTTCTTTGAAATGCAAGAGTTGGAATATTTCAGTAGTGTTTTGTTATGGTTTACTTTATCAGAGTTACATTCTCTTGATTTTTCAAAGTTCATTTTGGATTTCTTTCCTTGAAATGCAAGAGTTGGAATACCATTTGTCGTTAAGTGTCAGAGTGAATAAACTCATTATCAACATCCTTTGTCAGATACATGAAATAAGATTGACAAAATAAAAATTTCAGAATGAATAAATTCATTATCAACATCCGTTGTCCGATATATCGGATAAAATTGACAAAATCTAAGTATCAGAGTGAATATTTTTTTTTTATCAACATCCTTTGCCAGATACATCGAATAAAATTGATAAAATATAAGTGTCAGTGTGAAGAAATTTTTCTATCAACATCCTTTGTCAGATACATCAAATAAAATTGACAAAAATCTAAATTTCAGAATGAATAAATGCTTTAACAACATCCTTTGTCGGATATGTCGGATAAATTTGACAAAAATATAAGTGTCAGAGTGAATAAATTTTTTTTTATCAACATCCTTTGTCAGATACATCAAATAAAATTGACAAAATCTAAATTTCGGAATGAATAAATGCTTTAACAACATCCTTTATCGGATACGTCGGATAAAATTGTCATAATCTAAGTATCAGAGTGACTAAATTCTATATCAACATCCTTTTCTCAGATACATAGGATAAAATTGACAAATTCTAAGTGTCAGTGTGAATAAATTTTTCTATCAACATCCTTTGTCAGATACATCAAATGAAATTGACAAAAATCTAAATTTCAGAATGAATAAATTCATTATCAACATCCTTTTCTCGGATACATAGGATAAAATTGACAAAATATAAGTGTCAGAGTGAATAAAATTTTTTTATCAACATCCTTTGTCATATACATCAAATCAAATTGACAAAATCTAAATTTCAAAATGAATAAATTCATTATCAACATCCTTTTGTCGGATATGTCGGATAAAATTGACAAAATCTGAGTATCAGAAGGAATAATTTTTTTTATCAACATCCTTTGCCAGATACATCGAATAAAATTGATAAAATATAAGTGTCAGAGTGAATAAATTTTTTTTATCAACATCCTTTGTCATATACATCAAATAAAATTGACAAAATCTAAATTTCAGAATGAATAAATTCATTATCAACATCCTTTGTCGGGTATGTCGGATAAAATTGACCAAATCTAAGTATCAGAGTGACTGAATTCTATATCAACATCTTTTTCTCGGATACATAGGATCCGAGACACGGATACGTGCGCGCACGTCACCTCGTCTAAATTAACCTTAAAAAATGAAATAAAGCTATGTCGACTTTGCATGTCTCTCTCACTATGTATGCGCCGTCGCGGTGTACACTCCATGTCTTTCTTGTCAATTTTATCCGATATAGCCGACAAATGATGTTGATAATGCATTTAAAGGATGTCGATAAAGCATTAATTCACTCTGACACTTAGATTTTGTCAATTTTATCCCATGTATCCAAGAAAATGATATTGATATGGAATTTAATCACTCTGATACTTAGATTTTATCAATTTTATCCGACATATCCGACAAAGGATGTTGATAATGAATTTATTCACTCTGACGCTTAGATTTTGTCAATTTTAACCGATGTAACTGGCAAAGGATGTTGATAAAAAAAATATTCACTCTAACACTTAGATTTTGTCAATTTTAATCTATGTATCCGAGAAAAGGATGTTGATGTAGAATTTAATCACTCTGATACTTAGATTTAGTCAATTTTATCTGACAAATCCGATGAAGGATGTTGTTAAAGCATTTATTCATTCTGATATTTCAATTTTGTCAATTTTTATTCGATGCATCTGACAGAGGATGTTGATAAAAAAAACTTATTCACTCTGACACTTAGACTCTGTCAATTTTATTCGATGTATCTGGCAAAGGATGTTGATAAAAAAAATTATTCACTCTGATACTTATATTTTGTCAATTTTATCCGACATATCCGACAAAGGATGTTGATAATCAATTTATTCACTCTGATACTTAGATTTTGTCAATTTTATCCGATATATCTGATAAAGGATGTTGATAAAAAAAAATTATTCACTCTAACACTTAGAATTTGTCAATTTTATCGTATGTATCCGAGAAAAGGATGTTGATATAGAATTTAGTCACTCTGATACTTAGATTTTGTCAATTTTATCTGACATATCCGATAAAGGATACTATTATAGCATTTATTCATTCTGAAATTTAGATTTTGTCAATTTTATCTGACATATCTGACAAAGGATGTTGATAATGAATTTATTCATTCTGAAATTCAGATTTTGTCAATGTTATCCAATGTATCCGAGAAAAGAATGTTGATAAAAAAAATTTATTCACTCTGACACTTAGATTCTGTCCATTTTATCCTATGTATCCGAGAAAAGGATGTTGATATAGAATTTAGTCACTCTGATACTTAGATTTTGTCAATTTTATCTGACATATCCGATAAAGGATGTTGTTAAAGCATTTATTTATTCTGAAATTTAGATTTTGTCAATTTTATTTGATGTATCTGACAAAGGATGTAAAAAAAAATTATTCTCTCTGGCACTTATATTTTATCAATTTTATTCGATATATCTGGCAAAGGATGTTGTTAAAAAAAATATTCACTCTGATACTTAGATTGTGTCAATTTTATCCGACATATCCAACAAAGAATGTTGATAATGAATTTATTCATTCTGAAATTTAGATTTTGTCAATTTTATCCGATGTATCTGCCAAAGGATGTTGATAAAAAAAATTTATTCACTCTTACACTTAGAATTTGTCAATTTTATAATATGTATCTGAGAAAAGGATGCTGATATAGAATTTAGTCGCTCTGATACTTAGACTATGTCAATTTTATCCGACATATCCGATAAAGGATGTTGTTAAAGCATTTATTCATTCTGAAATTTAGATTTTGTCAATTTTATTTGATGTATCTGACAAAGGATGTTGATAAAAAAAATTTATTCACTCTGACACTTATATTTTGTCAATTTTATCCTATGTATCTTAGAAAAGGATGTTGATAATGAATTTATTCATTCTGAAATTTAGATTTTTGTCAATTTTATTTGATGTATCTGACAAAGGATGTTGATAAAAAAATTTATTCACACTGACACTTATAATTCGTCAATTTTATCCTATGTATCTGAGAAAAGGATGTTGATATAGAATTTAGTCACTCTGATACTTAGATTATGACAATTTTATCCGACATATCTGATAAAGGATGTTGTTAAAGCGTTTATTCATTCTGAAATTTAGATTTTGTCAATTTTATTTGATGTATCTGACAAAGGATGTTGATAAAAAAAATTTATTCACTCTGACACTTATATTTTGTCAATTTTATCCGACATATCTGATAAAGGATGTTGTTAAAGCGTTTATTCATTCTGAAATTTAGATTTTGTCAATTTTATTTGATGTATCTGACAAAGGATGTTGATAAAAAAAAATATTCACACGGACACTTAGATTTTGTCAATTTTATCCAAAATATCCGATAAAGGATGTTGTTAAAAGCATTTATTCATTCTGAAATTAAGATTTTGTCAATTTTAGCCGATGTATCTGCCAAAGGATGTTGATAAAAAAATTTATTCACTCTGACACTTATATTTTGTCAATTCTATCCGACATATCCGACAAAGGATGTTGATATAGAATTTATTCATTCTGAAATTTAGATTTTGTCAATTTTATCCGCCATATCGGATAAAGGATATTGTTAAAGTATTTATTCATTCTGAAATTTAAATTTTGTCAATTTTATTTGATGTGTCTGACAAAAGGATGTTGATAAAAAAATTTATTCACTCTGACACTTGTATTTTGTCAATTTTATCCGACATATCCGACAAAGGATGTTGATAATGAATTTACTCATTCTGAAATTTAGATTTCGTCAATTTTATTTGATGTATCTGACAAAGGATGCTGATAAGAAAATTTATTCACACTGACACTTAGATTCTGTCAATTTTATCCTATGTATCCGAGAAAAGGATGTTGATATAGAATTCAGTCACTCTGATACTTAGATTTTGTCAATTTTATCCGACATAACCGACAAAGGATGTTGATAATGAATTTATTCATTCTGAAATTTAGATTTTGTCAATTTTATTTGATGTATCTGACAAAGGATGTTATATAAAAAATTTATTCACTCTGACACTTATATTTTATCAATTTTATTCGATTTATCTGGCAAAGGATGTTGATAAAAACAAATTATTCACTCTGATACTTAGATTTTGTCAATTCTATCCGACATATCCGACAAAAGGATGTTGATAATGAATTTATTCATTCTGAAATTTAGATTTTGTCAATTTTATTTGATGTATCTGACAAAGGATGTTGATAAAAAATGTATTCACACTGACACTTAGATTCTGTCAATTTTGTCCTATATATCCAAGAAAAGGATGTTGATATAGAATTTAATCACTCTGATACTTAGATTTTGTCAATTTTATCCGATATATCCGACAAAAGGATGTTGATAATGAATTTATTCATTCTGAAATTTAGATTTTGTCAATTTTATTTGATGTATCTGACAAAGGATATTGATAAAAAAAATTATTCACACTGACACTTAGATTCTGTCAATTTTATCCTATTTATCCGAGAAAAGGATGTTGATATAGAATTTAATCACTCTGATACTTAGATTTTGTCAATTTTATCCGACATATCCGACAAAGGATGTTGATAATGAATTTATTCATTCTGAAATTTAGATTTTGTCAATTTTATTTGATGTATCTGACAAAGGATGTTGATAATGAATTTATTCACTCTGACACTTAACGAAAAACGGTATTCCAACTCTTGCATTTCAAGGAAAGAAATCCAAAATGAACTTTGAAAAATCCAGAGAATGTAACTGTGACAAGGTAAACCATAACAAAACACTACTGAAATATTCCAACTCTTGCATTTCAACGATAGAAATCCAAAAAATGAATTTTGAAAAATCAAGAGAATGTAACTGTGACAAGGTAAACCACGACAAAACACTACTGAAATATTCCAACTCTTGCATTTCAAGGAAAGAAATCCAAAATGAACTTTGAAAAATCAAGAGAATGTAACTGCGACAAGGTAAACCACGACAAACACTACTGAAATATTCCAACTCTTGCATTTCAACGAAAGAAATCCAAAATGAACTTTGAAAAATCAAGAGAATGTAACTGTGACAAGGTAAACCACGATAAAACACTACTGAAATATTCCAACTCTTGCATTTCAATGAAAGAAATCCAAAATGAACTTTGAAAAATCAAGAGAATGTAACTGTGACAAGGTAAAGCACAACAAGACACTACTGAAATATTCCAACTCCTGCATTTCACGAAAAAATTCAAAATGAACTTTGAAAAATCAAGAGAATGTAACTGTGACAAGGTAAAGCACAACAAGACACTACTGAAATTTTCCAACTCTTGCATTTCAAGGAAAGAAATCCAAAATGAACTTTGAAAAATCAAGAGAATGTAACTATGACAAGGTAAACCATTACAAAACACTACTGAAATATTCCAACTCTTGCATTTCACGAAAGAAATTCAAAATGAACTTTGAAAAATCAAGAGAATGTAACTGTGACAAGGTAAAGCACAACAAAACACTACTGACATATTCCAACTCTTGCATTTCAACGAAAGAAATCCAAAATGAACTTTGAAAAATCAAGAGAATGTAACTGTGACAAAGTAAAGCACAACAAGACACTACTGAAATATTCCAACTCTTGCATTTCAACGAAAGAAATTCAAAGTGAACTTTGAAAATTAAGAGAATGTAACTGTGACAAGGTAAACCACGACAAAACACTACTGAAATATTCCAACTCTTGCATTTCACGAAAGAAATTCAAAATGAACTTTGAAAAATCAAGAGAATGTAACTGTGATAAGGTAAAGCACAACAAAACACTACTGAAATATTCCAACTCTTGCATTTCAATGAAAGAAATTCAAAATGAACTTTGAGAAATTAAGAGAATGTAACTGTGACAAGGTAAACCACGACAAAACGCTACTGAATTTAAGTTTGTTTCATCTCATTCGAAGACATGTAAAAAAAAAGTTGAAAAAAATATATCTTGTTAAAAAAAATAAAAAAAAGGTTCTAAAGCAAAATTTTGGAAAACTTTGAGTTTGGGGCAAAGGGGGATTTCAAAAACATCTTCCCATAATATAAATCACCCCCCCCCCCCACCCTAAAGTCGATTCTGATATTTGTAACGCTATATCTATTAGCGCTTTAGAAATATTTAAAAAGCTTCTAATGTAGAATTTTGGAAAATTTTGAGTTTGGGGCAAAGGAGGATTTCAAAAGCATCTTCCCATAATATAAATCACCCTCGATTCTGATATTTTTAGCGCCCTATGTCCTTTTTATACAAAACTTAAATTTCTTCCCAAGAAAATATTTTGAATACGATATATAAATTCTAAGTTTAGTGTACTATTCTTTTAATTAACGATTTTAATAACAACTTTATCTATATTTTCAAAGTGTCTTGAATCAGACAAACACATTTGTTATTAATCTGTGATAACACGAGCGTGCGATGTCTGTTTTCCAAAACTGACCGTTTCTTGTAACACAAATGGTTCTATTTAGATCGGAAAAAGACAACACATCTTAAATGCATGATGGGAAACTGACATTTTTGAAGGAAAAGAACTAAATCTAAAGAATTAAATTTGTAAACAGAGGGGGAGGAGGAGGGATTTTATTTACAGAATGGAATAAAGAGCGTACTTTACGTTTTTTAGTGACTATACTCATCATATTGTAGAGTTTGTATTGTTGGGGGGCTATGCCCCTGAATTTGAATTTACTAGTGGGGATGGTAAAATTATTCTATTTGGAAATAAATTAAGAAATTTAGTAAACTGTACTCACATTGTAAATTGATGTATCCATTGCTTCAATGTTAATAATATTTAATGTATTATCCAAAGTATGTTAAATCATAATGAAAAATTAATCGTAAGGTATGGCCATTATATACAAAATCTCAAGGACGAATAAAAAATCACTCCTTTTATTTGTAACCAATCACCAGTCGAGTTATCGTATATTGAGCAACCTCCGCTGTCTCTGATTGGCCCCTAAGAAACGGATGTTGTCACAAAAATCAGTCTGGTTGAAAAACTTGAAGTTGAAACAAACTTGTTTGGGGAATCCCCGTTCGTACTGCTCGCTTTTTTTTGCAATGTGTAGGAATCAGTGGGGAATCCCCGCTCGTTTGGAAAGGTACCAAGGAAAGGCAAGCCAATAGCATGTAGTTTCGAAACGTGCTTGGCCACTTTATAGGTAAAGGATTGGTCGCTTTTTGCAATGTGTAGGAGCCAGTGGGGAATCCCCGCTCG
Source organism: Artemia sinica (assembly GCA_027921565.1). NCBI lineage: Eukaryota > Metazoa > Arthropoda > Branchiopoda > Anostraca > Artemiidae > Artemia > Artemia sinica. Next base: position 36,054,805 of record CM051261.1, on the reverse strand, counting down.
TTTGGATAGGTACCAAGGAAAGGCAAGCAAATAGCATGTAGTTTCAAAACGTGTTTTAATCACGTGTAGAGGTCCCATAGAATAACATAGGAAGGAACATAGTGCTATAGAATAGCATGGGAGGGAACATAAACTCTTAGAATAGCATAGGAAGGAACATAGACCCTTAAAATAGCATAGGAAGGAACATAGCACTCTAGAATAGCATGGGAGGGAACATAAACTCTTAGAATAGCATAGGAAGGAACATAGCGCTTTAGAATAGCATGGAAGGGAACATAAACCCTTAGAATAGCGTGGGAGGGAACATAAACTCTTAGAATAGCATAGGAAGGAACATAAACCCTTAGAATAGTATAGGAAGGAACATAATCCACCCAAATCCATAAAAAAGCTCTGGAAAGGTACAATGGAACGTAATCTCCCCAAATAGTACAGGAAGGAACATAGTCGGCTAGAATCCATTGGTACATGCTCTGGAAATGTGCCAAGGAACGTAAAGTAAGCAAATAGCACAGGAAGGAACATAAACCCTTTGAAATGGTACTTAGTCCTCTACTGTCATCGGCTTATTAGGTGTTTTAACTGTAAAAACTTAATGATACGACTTAAAAGATATGACCGACACCCCGCAAATGGATACTATTGCTAGTACCGATCCTGTGAGTGAAATCATAGTTATTTGAAACTCATAAATAACAAAATTAACAGATTATGCCTATAAATTTTTTTATTTTTATATGTTTTAAGCATCAAAGGGCAGTGAATAAGCAGTAGGATATCGAGAGAGCCCTTGTTCGATGCCTCTGGGAGGGGGAGTTTGAGGGCATTGTCCCTCCTAAAAATAGTTATAATTTATTTCTCACGATGAAAATAATATATTCTTTTAGCGGTTAAATTAGGGAGGCCCCAATAGATACTGATCTTACATAATTTATGCATGTTTTTATGGTTTTTCTCACTGAGAATGTTTTTTCATGGTTTTCCTCACCGCTTGATGGATGTAGACATAAGTTCATATCAACAATTGATGGATGTAGACATCAGGTTATTGTTTGATTTTTATGTGTGTTGATCAATTTATTTGATGTTTTCTTGGATGTCAACATAAGTTCAACAACAACTTGGATGTAGAAATCTGGTTATTGTTTGATGGTTATGTGTGTTGGTCAATTTATTTGTTGTTTTCTTGGATGTCAACATAAGTCCAACAACAACTTGGATGTCAACGACAATTGCTGTTGTTTTCTTGGATTTCAACATAAGTTCATATCAACAATTGCTGGATCGATCGAGTCTAACGGGACAGGGTCAATGACACGTCTTTCTAGGTAATTTCATTTGTTGTTTCCAAATGTTATTGATCGAATCTAACGGGACAAGATCACGTGCCTCTTTCTAAGCCAATCAGGGAGTCGGAAATATTAACGGGACAGGATTGCAGTGAATATGAGGAAAGGATTTTTGCTATAGTTGTTATTAGTGTGTGAATAGAATTCAAGGAGTAAGAACAGTTTGACTTTACTCATTAGGATATATTTGTAATGATGAGTGGAATTTTTACACTATTAGGAGTTGATAGTGGAGTTGGTGGCAATGATACAAGAGCACCAAACATTGCGGTGGAAATCACGAGAGGATCACGGTTTTTCCTGGAATGGGATGAAGTATATGCAAGATATGTGATATCTTTGAGCAAATTTAAAATGGAGGATCAATTATGCTTCGCTGAAAAAGTTGATATAGCGCATGTGAATAGACTTCAAAGTGCTTTAAAGGCAATAGTGAAGCATATCGAAGATAATAAGCTGTATCGCTGATTGCACATGTGTAATATTATTGTTGTAATTATACAATAAAATTATCTCGAAATCGAAAATGCTCCCTTTCTTTTTTTTAGAATGTTAGGCTAACGGATCATGGTCAGTCTAGAGTCAGCAGTCAGAGTGATAGGATTAAAAAATGAATAAATTTGAGAAACAGAAAATTAGATCGAATCGGGTGATTATGGAAAAACATTTGATTTTCAGAGGATCAAAAAATTCTATATTCTTTGCTGTTTGAAAGATGCACAACCAAATGACCCGTCTGCACAGTCGACGGACTGCTATTAACAATAATTAGGGTATTGTTGGCACTTTGAATTTTTCCAAGAAAATCCGAGGGCAGACAATAGGATCTGTATTTGGACATGTAGGGGTCCATATTAAATACATTGATTATTTTACTGGTGTTCATGGTGCCAAGTCTAGTAGAACACTTCCTTCGGGAGTGATTTCCCAATAGGTTTCCTATTGATTTAGCAAGATTAGTGCGATACTCTCCAGTAATGGGTCGGCAAATGTACACTCTAAACGCACACTCCCCGTACATACTATACTAATATCCTGGATGCCAGACAAATCCAATACATTGATACCATGTGTTTTAGCAAACATTTCTTCGGTTATACCATTTTCAAATAGTTGTGAATCATGATCTAGAGTTTGCATGGTCAACTCATACAATGTTCTATAGGATTTATCAAAAGATGGATTGTAGAGTGGGATTCCATTTACTTTGCAGACAAGAGATGAAAGCCCAAACATTTCAAATTTATGTGGGCATCCAGTCCACGATCCTATTGCACTAGCGCTTTTTACAAATGTCAAGGCCAGTTTTGACGGAATTTCGCCATTGATAAAGGATGAGTCGGTGAAGTTGCGTGAGCCCGTGGCAATATGACGTTGATTGGTGATTGTATGAGGAACAAGTAGTTTAATATTATTTCCACTAGCTCTCAGTTTTTCCACTGCGAAGCAACAGAACTCATAACCTGTTGTTTGCGTATATGTAGTATTGCCGAGGTGAAGGAGAGAGTCACATCAGGATTGGCAGCAAGTTCTTTTCGTAAAATGAAATTGGATGGTGCAAGCGTCAATTTTATATTCACTTTAACATTGGGTGATAGCCATTGGGGTATATTAAAAATTTCAGGATATATTTTTTCAACTAGATGTAATTCACTAGTTGTTGCTTTTTTAACTGCATCTGTACTATCAGTATTAGTAATATATTCATATCCATTGGAGGTGCCTCTCAATTCCTTGTATGACTTGGGTGTCATCAGGGTGTCAATGGGTCGGCAAATGTAAACTCTAAACGCACACTCCTCGTACGTACTATACTAATATCCTGGATGCCAGACAAATTCAATACAATGATACCATATGTTTTAGCAAACATTTCTTCGGTTATACCATTTTCGAATAGTTGTGAATCATGATCTAGAGTTTGCATGGTCAACTCATACAATGTCCTATAGGATTTATCAAAAGATAGATTGTAGAGTGGGATTCCATTTTCTTTGAAGACAAGAGATGAAAGCCCAAACATTTCAAATTTATGTGGGCATCCAGTCCACGATCCTATTGCACTACCGCTTTTTACAAATGCCAAGGCCAGTTTTGACGGAATTTCGCCATTGATAAAGGATGAGTCGGTGAAGGTGCGTGAGCCCGTGGCAATATGACGTTGATTGGTGATTGTATGAGGAACAAGTAGTTTAATATTATTTCCACTTGCTCTCAGTTTTCCACTGCCAAAGCAACAGAACTCATAACCTGTTGTTTGCGTACATGTGGTATTGCCGAGGTGAAGGAGAGAGTCACATCAGGTTTGGCAGCAAGTTCTTTTCGTAAAATGAAATTGGATGGTGCAAGCGTCAATTTTATATTCACTTTAACATTGGGTGGTAGCCATTGGTAGCCATATTTCATGTTATATTTTTCCAACTAGATGTAATTCACTAGTTGTAGCATTTTTAAGTGCATCTGTACTATCAGTATTAGTAATATATTCATATCCATTGGAGGTGCCTCTCAATTCCTTGTATGACTTGGGTGTCATCAGCATGAATTGCATATAGCTTGTATATTTTGAGAGATTGTTGCTTGTGCTCAACAGCGTGCCATTTATGTAGACACTGATTTGACGAAATAAATTATGTAATATACAATTTTCATAGGATATTCCATCGACAAGAATTGGCAATGTATTATCGGATTTCCGGAATTTCATTCGTAAATCTATAAATGTCGATGACATATCCATAAAGTAGTCTTCATTGGAATAAATTTGAAATTGGATATTATCGGGGAGGGGTTGTTGTGGATAAAATTGTTCGTAGTATCCATGTTTTACACTCACATCAACATTTTCTGCATTGAAAAGATTCAATGAGGAGGTGATTGAAGGTTGAGAATCCTTATATGATAGATATGACATCTTAGGAAAAGAAATCTAGTTTCGATCTAACAATTCTCTTCCTGGGGCTTCTTCTTCTGTTTACAGTGCGTGTCGGCTTTTTCCTTCTTTTCTTTGACAGGGGTGATGTCTTTCGTTTCTGACCTGAGTAGAGACTGATGAGTGATGCACTGTTTCTCGACCTTTTTAAACCTTTTCCATTTTGTTTTAATCTCTCACCAAGGGTTCGCGCACTGGACCTAAAATTTTCCGAAGCACTTTTTTCAAAATCCTTGCCAGAGCTCCAATCGTATAGTGTAGAGGATGCAAAATCTGTCGCAGCCGGTACAATATATTTTCTAGGCAGAGGTAATGCAGAGCAAAGCAGCTTAGCAAACCAACTGCCAAGACCATATCCAGAAATTGACGAGCAACCTTTGTAATAGTCCATCCCATTACCCTGTTGTCTTGGTCCAAGAGTATTAACATAGCAGTCAATATCAGGACAAATGAATACCACTTTTCTATTAGACATCTTGATGTTGTTGAACGATGGGTCGAAAATGGCATGTAATCACAGCCAAACCTTTTGATATTGCCAGGGGATCACCTAATTCAGTTCTTAGTGTTAACTGACAGAGTTCCAAATAGGAAATGTTTACGGGGATATACTGAAGATGCTTTATATTGTAGTGGTGAATATGTTCTTGATTGGTTTTTTGTTCAAGAACTCGTAGGAGGGGAACATTGCTATTGCCAACCCGAGATGTTTCAACAAATGAAGCGTAGAGAAATATACAAGTCTCCGTGTAGAAGGCAGGCGGATAGTCAGCAAAAATAAAATTAGTGTTTCCAGCACTTTTACCATTGATTATATTGAGCTTAAAGTCAAGAACATCCTTTAGATTATCATTGAGAATAACCTTTTCATTGGCAATGGGTGAACTAATGTAGATCTTGCCCTCCTCCGTTGAATAATTGAAATGAAAGGCTCCTTTTTTGCGAGCGCAAATTCGTTTATTGATAGAACGACATAAATCATTCATACAGGTGAGTTCTTCATAGGGTAATTCAATATATGGATAATTCATCCAATTGATCTTTTGAATTTGTTCTTGATTACCTGAGGGTGGCGGCGAATCATAGGGTCTAATTTTTATATTATATTTGCGATCTTTTCTCAGGATATCATATGATATCCTGACAGTCGACAAGAGCCACTTCATATGCACCGTCGAATTTAATGGTGGGAGAGAGTTTCGTCCAAAAATCACTTGTTCTATTCAAGTCATTGCACAGAGGATCAGAAACATTGGACATGAAAGTCACATAAAAATCATTGGGCATTGTTAATGTCTTCAACACTGATCCAAGAATCAAAATCAGAGCTGTACCCTAGCCAGCGAACAAGCAACTGTCTCTTGCCCCTGCGAATACGACTCTTTAATATCTTTTCAATTTGATAAATTTCACTAGTGTTTCTAACTTTTTGTAGTTCATATTCATAAAAACCGCCGAGAATCTCATCATCTTTAGTGTCTCGCAGTCGATACGTCGTGGGTGTAGTGTCTAGGATTTTGGACACTTTAAAAAGTTCAGTGCTCCATAAATAATTCCCTTTTTCAAAAATATTGGTGGTTCGATTAATTCGAACAGTATCACCAACATTGAATTTCTTCTTTTTTTTCTCATTGACACTACCATTTGAATATTGCTTTAGAAAAGCATCAAATGTATTTTAACTGCAATGAACGTCCCAAGGGCTTGAGTTGGATAGGGATCAATGTGGTCGATGGTTGTATACTTGCATGATTTTATCTAAATCATGAATAAAAGCAGCAGTAGTTTTCAGTGCACAATATCTTGAAATTAATAGACAAATCGTTCAGCCAATGCAGCCTTTATCGGGCTGAGACTATGATAAAGTGTTGTATTATATTTCAATAGGACCTTTTGCACATGAGGATTAACAAATTCGCTACCGCGATCCGATTGAATTTTTCTATAGCAATCCTGTTCAAGAATACTTTCTAAAGCATGAGCAACTTCAACACCTCTCTTTGATTGAAATGGAATGGTATAGGCATAGCGACTAAAGACACTGATTGCCACTAGAATATATTAGTAGGGTGTATTTTGACGCCGTTGAATCGCGTCTAAAGTAAAAAGATCAGTTTGCATTATATACAGAGGAAAAACGGCTTTAGTTTTTCGATAGTGTTTACCACGAAGCCCGCGATTCCGATGCAGTGTGTAACTCGGTTCATTTTCTAGATACTCTTTTGCTTTTTTTAATGTGCTACAATCTATGCTAGAGACAACTTTAGAAAGCGTTGTGGGGGAACTTAGACTTCCCGCTTCACCAATATTTTCATAGACATGTTTCAGAACTTCAACCATTTTGAACGCAAAAACGTGGTGTAATGTCCACTCCCCTTTTGTACATTGGAGGGTGAATCAATCCGTCGTCGCTTTTGACTAGCCACCATCGTTGGTGTTATAAAATCATTGCTGCTGCTGCTGCTAGTATTTTCCAATATTGAATCTTCTTCTTTTTTAAATGGTGGTGTTGGTGTTGTTGGAGGACTATATTCTCTTAGTTTCTTTAGAATTTGCTTATTGCCAATAAGACTTTTGGGGAAGTTTGTTGCATTTAGAAAGGTGTATAGATTATTGTCAAATGATAAAAGTCCTTTACGATTCGCCACCATATCACAAATTAAATGAACTAGATTATAACCTTTTCCCTGAATTATAATTCGTTTCCCTGTGCTATCGACCTGAACTTGATCACCAGTTTCCAACATGAGATATGTTAATACTCTTTTACTCTGTTCTCGATAGTAGAAAGGCCTCATGAGCTACAAGGGGGGCTCCTTATATGGGCATAGAGTCCCTAGGGGAGATGGATTTCTGAGAAATTGATTGCGTAATCAAAGTGTGTCAATGACCTAAATTCCAAGGTCGATGTTGTTGTTGTTGTAAGTGCACGCTCTCAGCGAATGTCAAGGTCGATTTATTTGTTGTTGTTGTTGTAAGTGCACGCTCTCAGCGAATGTTATGAGTTTCCAGAAATAGGAAACAGCATTTGTTGTTGTTTTGGATATGTACATGCTCGAGGCGAATGTCATGGTGTCCAGAAATAGGAAACAGCATTTGTTGTTGTTGTTGTTTTGGGCACGCTCGATGCGAATGTTATGAGTTTCCAGAAATAGGAAACAGTTAGATCACGTGTTTCCTTCTCAGCCAATCAGCGAGTCAGTTACATCCCCCTTCTCAGCCAATCAGCGAGTCGGTTACATATTAGCGGCGGAGAGAATATGAGGAAAGGATTTTTGCTATAGTTTTTATTAGTCTGTGAATAGAATTCACTAAGTTTTTAGCTAGCAGTGTAATAACATGAGTGAACAAGTTGAGTTAGAAATATCCTTTTATTGCAACTGTTCTATTTCTAAAGGACATTTTCATGATTTTGAACATTCTCATGAACCTACTGCATGTTTAGACAGCATAGAGACAGAGACAGATGAGAAGAATCTGGAGGAAATGAGAAGAAAAATTATATGTGACATGGAGAGAAATTTATACCGGTTGCAAGTATGTTCACATAAAAGAAGGGTTGATATGATAGAAAAGGAAGATCAAAAGAAGAGACTGATAAAAGAGGGCTTTCTCTATAGTGTAAAAGACAGCAGTGAAAACCCAATGAAAAATGTATATAAAGCAAGATATAACTCGGAATATTATGATGATTATGTTCTAAGAGAAGAGAAAAAGTGGCCCTTTAAGAGACAACATAAGAGGTCATTCTACGAAAAGGATTTTAAACAACGGAAACCGTGGTGGAAGAGTTCTCATATATGATTTAACGTTAAATCTAATTATTAATATGTATAATGAGTTTTATATTGTAATCATACAATAAATTTGTTTGTATTATTTTAATTTTCATATACTAGATATATATAGAGTGAGGATACCATCAGAGACTTCTGTACATGAATAGTTCAGTTTGATTAGATCACTACATAGAGTATTATCAGTCCACAACCAAGTTTTCTATCAAAGATAACAAAAAATAATTCATTCTTTCTAATCTTTATTCTCTTGAAATATCAATATTCTCAATGCTTTTTAAATAAACTATATCTGGTTCAATTATCTGGATATCTATGTCACCATCCTCCACTACCACTATATCTACCAGAGGGGGTGGTATACACTCAATTTCAACCTCCGGTTCATCATTTATTGATATATCAATCAATTGGGTGGGCCTATATTCAAATAAATCGCCGCGTACTCCTATTGTAGGCAAACTAGGAGCCAACCGCTCGTCATCCTCTATGCTAAGACGGCCTGAAGGCCCCCGCCGTACCAGACCTTCCGACGTATATGACAGACCATCTTCCGTATAATGTACTTCTAGCACATCATCATTACCTTCGACGGTTGTAGTAGTACAAAGAAGGACCTCCTCATCAAGTGAGAGATCCCAACCAAGCCATACATCCTAAAAGATTGATAACACTATGATCAAAAACTAGAGTTTCCTGCGGAAAACCTATATTAGTTCAGATTTTACGGGAATAGCTTATTTTCGAACCATAGAAATGTATTTACCGTAATTTTCTTACAAAACTAGAGTTCTGGTACAGTGGTGAGTTGTAGTAGTAGTAGTAGTAGTACTAGATGAACCAAAAATAACGACACTATTAAGATTTGAATGAATTTATCTCTATTGGGCAACTAAATAGAGTAATAGGATATGATAGCGTCAACAAAGTGAAAATCTGCATAAGAACTCCAAACAGTTTTGTGTAAATGATTTTAAACAATTTTTTATTTTGATCTCTTTCCACATAGCAAATATTTTTCATAGTTAAGGGAGGGGGGGGAGGGGTACTGTTAGATATGGCACACTGAGATTCATAACTATAATGTCCTCATGAAAATAAGGCCCCACTTGACGGATATATATCTAATTTGGAATGGAGAGAGCCTGATCATTTGAATATATATTTGTGACGTATATCCGTATTCACACAAAAACTCTTTATATTATCTCTTATATACGTGTAAAATTCCATGTAGCGAAGGGGGGAAAGACAAATTCCTCTATGTATATGAAGGTTCATCAAATTCTAACCAAAATGCAGGACTGTTTTCTTCCTCAAATAAAGATTAAACCATTATTTCCATTAACTTTATTAATGTTTATTCCTTCAATGACTGATATTCATGATTTTTAATTTTCGTGCTTTTGATTTTATATTGATGAGGAATTTAAACACAACTTCAACTAGTTATTTTTTTTTTGTTCGGCATAGATGAAAGGTCCAATACCTGAGCTAAACTAAGAGGTTTCAATTTCAGGAAAAAATTACATTTTGACATCATTTGACAATTTATTAATTCTAAAGTTTTCTTTAGTTTCAAAAATGTTTTTTTTGTCAGTCATCGTCTTTTAATCATCCACAAACAATACTAAAGAAAACCACTTTCCACGGTTTATCGATGTTAAATTATTAAGAAGGCTATTATTTCTTTGAAATATACATTTTACATTTTTAATTTTCATGCTTTTGATAAGTATCTTATCCTTTTGGTGTAAATTGTAGCTGAAGGCTTATCGCAAAATCACTGTTTCAAGTTTTTTCATATACTAAAATTGAAGGAAGCTAGAAAATGTAAAAAATTCTTTTTATCCCGAATATTCTTCAGAGCCCAACCTAACTACGACGTGAAAACAATAATATAACTTATAGTTGGACAAAAATTTTTTTTAATATCTCTTTCCTAACATCATTTGGAACTTGCAAATTATTATAAGTAGTAACTAATTACTTAATTTTTAATGAACTTATAATTAATTGAACCAACAATCCAAATTTTTTGATACCACAACAATAAATGGCAACGAAAAAGAATATAAAAAAACTACAATATTTTAAGAAGTACAGAGTTTGGCTCATGAAATTGAATAGAACAACGGACTATGATAAATAGCTTCAGAATCAAAATCTGACCCAGTCGAATAAAGGTCCATCCGGCATTTTTGGTCATTCATCCCCCCACCAAACAAGCAGTGCAGTTAAAACCTACTTAGAATCTGTACTTAGACATTGAAACTAGAAGAAACTAAATTTTCTGTAAAGTTATGTCTAGCGATAGACTTATTAGAGTGACAGAAACTTTTTTTTCCACAACCCTCAAGAGGACATTTTTCAACTAAAAGTAAAGAGCTACTAGACTAAATCAAACATGTGCTGAAATAATAACGAATAATTGTTCAAACTTAAATTTTCTGTAAAGTTATGTCTAGCGATAAACTTATTAGAGTGACAAAAACTTTTTTCCATAAGAGAACATTTTTCAACTAAAAGTAAAGAGCTACTAGACTAAATCAAACATGTGCTGAAATAATAACGAATAATTGTTCAAACTTAAATTTTCTGTAAAGTTATGTCTAGCGATAAACTTATTAGAGTGACAAAAACTTTTTTCCATAAGAGAACATTTTTCAACTAAAAGTAAAGAGCTACTAGACTAAATCAAACATGTGCTGAAATAATAACGAATAATTGTTCAAACTTAAATTTTCTGTAAAGTTATGTCTAGCGATAAACTTATTAGAGTGACAAAAACTTTTTTCCATAAGAGAACATTTTTCAACTAAAAGTAAAGAGCTACTAGACTAAATCAAACATGTGCTGAAATAATAACGAATAATTGTTCAAACTTAAATTTTCTGTAAAGTTATGTCTAGCGATAAACTTATTAGAGTGACAAAAACTTTTTTCCATAAGAGAACATTTTTCAACTAAAAGTAAAGAGCTACTAGACTAAATCAAACATGTGCTGAAATAATAACGAATAATTGTTCAAACTTAAATTTTCTGTAAAGTTATGTCTAGCGATAAACTTATTAGAGTGACAAAAACTTTTTTCCATAAGAGAACATTTTTCAACTAAAAGTAAAGAGCTACTAGACTAAATCAAACATGTGCTGAAATAATAACGAATAATTGTTCAAACTTAAATTTTCTGTAAAGTTATGTATAGCGATACACTTGATAGAGTGACAAAAACTTTTTTTTTCACAAGAGGACATTTTCAACTAAAAGTAGAGCGAGGGTTGAGGTGGGTGCAGTCCCATTCATATACAGAATAATTTTTGTTCGTCTTAAGTTTTAGTGTTGCTTCTTACTTCCAACTGAAAACTTATTTTTTAATTTGATGTTTTACCTTTTTTTTCAAATCGTGTCATAGATATCAGTTTGAATAGACCCTCTCTTATCAGTTTAATTCGATTTGAGTACTGGATCGATTCGAGCAGCAAACATTTTTTCAAAAATGCTGGCATTAGTCATAATGCTTATGCTGAAAATGTACTATTAGTTAGCCATACTAGGTCAGGTACCATACCTGGTAACGGACCTAATTTCTTGAAGTAATTGATACTTAATGAAGAAAAAGGTGAAAATTAGAGGTTTTATTGAAGTTACGAGCCTATTAATTGGAATTTAACACCTAAACACACTTGCAAAAATCACTGCACTGGTGTTTTGAATTTGCCAAGATTTAAATGTTAAGACTGATAACATTTTAAATCAAATGAATCGCTTAATAATTAAATTATCTGAAGACTCATTGGAAATTGATTTTAATAGTATAACTTTTCATTTATTATTACAGCTTCTCTAATCAAAAGTAAATCTAGACCAGAATTTGATAACAAAAAATGTTTAAAATTCTTCTTACTTCCAACTGAAAACTTATTTTTTAATTTGATGTTTTACCTTTTTCAAATCGTGTCATAAATATCCGTTTGAATAGACCCTCTCTTACGATGGGTCGAAAATGGCATGTAATCACAGCCAAACCTTTTGATATTGCCAGGGGATCACCTAATTCAGTTCTTAGTGTTAACTGACAGAGTTCCAAATAGGAAATGTTTACGGGGATATACTGAAGATGCTTTATATTGTAGTGGTGAATATGTTCTTGATTGGTTTTTCGTTCAAGAACTCGTAGGAGGGGAACATTGCTATTGCCAACCCGAGATGTTTCAACAAATGAAGCGTAGAGAAATATACAAGTCTCCGTGTAGAAGGCAGGCGGATAGTCAGCAAAAATAAAATTAGTGTTTCCAGCTCTTTTACCATTGATTATATTGAGATTAAAGTCAAGAACATCCTTTAGATTATCATTGAGAATAACCTTTTCATTGGCAATGGGTGAACTAATGTAGATCTTGCCCTCCTCCGTTGAATAATTGAAATGAAAGGCTCCTTTTTTGCGAGCGCAAATTCGTTTATTGATAGAACGACATAAATCATTCATACAGGTGAGTTCTTCATAGGGTAATTCAATATATGGATAATTCATCCAATTGATCTTTTGAATTTGTTCTTGATTACCTGAGGGTGGCAGCGAATCATAGGGTCTAATTTTTATATCATATTTGCGATCTTTTCTCAGGATATCATATGATATCCTGACAGTCGACAAGAGCCACTTCATATGCACCGTCGAATTTAATGGTGGGAGAGAGTTTCGTCCAAAAATCACTTGTTCTATTCAAGTCATTGCACAGAGGATCAGAAACATTGGACATGAAAGTCACATAAAAATCATTGGGCATTGTTAATGTCTTCAACACTGATCCAAGAATCAAAATCAGAGCTGTACCCTAGCCAGCGAACAAGCAACTGTCTCTTGCCCCTGCGAATACGACTCTTTAATATCTTTTCAATTTGATAAATTTCACTAGTGTTTCTAACTTTTTGTAGTTCATATTCATAAAAACCGCCGAGAATCTCATCATCTTTAGTGTCTCGCAGTCGATACGTCGTGGGTGTAGTGTCTAGGATTTTGGACACTTTAAAAAGTTCAGTGCTCCATAAATAATTCCCTTTTTCAAAAATATTGGTGGTTCGATTAATTCGAACAGTATCACCAACATTGAATTTCTTCTTTTTTTTCTCATTGACACTACCATTTGAATATTGCTTTAGAAAAGCATCAAATGTATTTTAACTGCAATGAATTTGATAGACGTCCCGAGGGCTTGAGTTGGACAGGGACCGATGTGGTCGATGGTTGTATACTTGCATGATTTTATCTAAATCATGAATAAAAGCAGCAGTAGTTTTCAGTGCACAATATCTTGAAATTAATAGACAAATCGTTCAGCCAATGCAGCCTTTATCGGGCTGAGACTATGATAAAGTGTTGTATTATATTTCAATAGGACCTTTTGCACATGAGGATTAACAAATTCGCTACCGCGATCCGATTGAATTTTTCTATAGCAATCCTGTTCAAGAATACTTTCTAAAGCATGAGCAACTTCAACACCTCTCTTTGATTGAAATGGAATGGTATAGGCATAGCGACTAAAGACACTGATTGCCACTAGAATATATTAGTAGGGTGCATTGTGACGCCGTTGAATCGCGTCTAAAGTTAAAAGATCAGTTTGCATTATATGCAGAGGGAAAAAGGCTTTAGGTTGTCGATAGTGTTTACCACGAAGCCCGCGATTCCGATGCAGTGTGTAACTCGGTTCATTTTCTAGATACTCTTTTGCTTTTTTTAATGTGCTACAATCTATGCTAGAGACAACTTTAGAAAGCGTTGTGGGGAACTTAGACTTCCCGCTTCACCAATATTTTCATAAACATGTTTCAGAACTTCAACCATTTTGAACGCAAAAACGTAGTGTAATGTCCACTCCCCTTTTGTACATTGGAGGGTGAATCAATCCGTCGTCGCTTTTGACTAGCCACCATCGTTGGTGTTATAAAATCATTGCTGCTGCTGCTGCTAGTATTTTCCAATATTGAATCTTCTTCTTTTTTAAATGGTGGTGTTGGTGTTGTTGGAGGACTATATTCTCTTAGTTTCTTTAGAATTTGCTTATTGCCAATAAGACTTTTGGGGAAGTTTGTTGCATTTAGAAAGGTGTATAGATTATTGTCAAATGATAAAAGTCCTTTACGATTCGCCACCATATCACAAATTAAATCAACTAGATTATAACCTTTTCCCTGAATTATAATTCGTTTCCCTGTGCTATCGACCTGAACTTGATCACCAGTTTCCAACATGAGATATGTTAATACTCTTTTACTCTGTTCTCGATAGTAGAAAGGCCTCATGAGCTACAAGGGGGGCTCCTTATATGGGCATAGAGTCCCTAGGGGAGATGAATTTCTGAGAAATTGATTGCGTAATCAAAGTGTGTCAATGACCTAAATTTCCAAGGTCGATGTTGTTGTTGTTGTAAGTGCACGCTCTCAGCGAATGTCAAGGTCGATTTATTTGTTGTTGTTGTTGTAAGTGCACGCTCTCAGCGAATGTTATGAGTTTCCAGAAATAGGAAACAGCATTTGTTGTTGTTTTGGATATGTACATGCTCGAGGCGAATGTCATGGTGTCCAGAAATAGGAAACAGCATTTGTTGTTGTTGTTGTTTTGGGCACGCTCGATGCGAATGTTATGAGTTTCCAGAAATAGGAAACAGTTAGATCACGTGTTTCCTTCTCAGCCAATCAGCGAGTCAGTTACATCCCCCTTCTCAGCCAATCAGCGAGTCGGTTACATATTAGCGGCGGAGAGAATATGAGGAAAGGATTTTTGCTATAGTTTTTATTAGTCTGTGAATAGAATTCACTAAGTTTTTAGTTAGCAGTGTAATAACATGAGTGAACAAGTTGAGTTAGAAATATCCTTTTATTGCAACTGTTCTATTTCTAAAGGACATTTTCATGATTTTGAACATTCTCATGAACCTACTGCATGTTTAGACAGCATAGAGACAGAGACAGATGAGAAGAATCTGGAGGAAATGAGAAGAAAAATTATATGTGACATGGAGAGAAATTTATACCGGTTGCAAGTATGTTCACATAAAAGAAGGGTTGATATGATAGAAAAGGAAGATCAAAAGAAGAGACTGATAAAAGAGGGCTTTCTCTATAGTGTAAAAGACAGCAGTGAAAACCCAATGAAAAATGTATATAAAGCAAGATATAACTCGGAATACTATGATGATTATGTTCTAAGAGAAGAGAAAAAGTGGCCCTTTAAGAGACAACATAAGAGGTCATTCTACGAAAAGGATTTTAAACAACGGAAACCGTGGTGGAAGAGTTCTCATATATGATTTAACGTTAAATCTAATTATTAATATGTATAATGAGTTTTATATTGTAATCATACAATAAATTTGTTTGTATTATTTTAATTTTCATATACTAGATATATATATAGAGTGAGGATACCATCAGAGACTTCTGTACATGAATAGTTCAGTTTGATTAGATCACTAGATTATCAGTCCACAACCAAGTTTTCTATCAAAGATAACAAAAAATAATTCATTCTTTCTAATCTTTATTCTCTTGAAATATCAATATTCTCAATGCTTTTTAAATAAACTATATCTGGTTCAATTATCTGAATATCTATGTCACCATCCTCCACTACCACTATATCTACCAGAGGGGGTGGTATACACTCAATTTCAACCTCCGGTTCATCATTTATTGATATATCCACCAATTGGGTGGGCCTATATTCAAATAAATCGCCGCGTACTCCTATTGTAGGCAAACTAGGAGCCAACCGCTCGTCATCCTCTATGCAAAGACGGCCTGAAGGCCCCCACCGTACCAGACCTTCCGACGTATATGACAGACCATCTTCCGTATAATGTACTTCTAGCACATCATCATTACCTTCGACGGTTGTAGTAGTACAAAGAAGGACCTCCTCATCAAGTGAGAGATCCCAACCAAGCCATACATCCTAAAAAATTGATAACACTATGATCAAAAACTAGAGTTTCCTGCGGAAAACCTATATTAGTTCAGATTTTACGGGAATAGCTTATTTTCGAACCATAGAAATGTATTTACCGTAATTTTCTTACAAAACTAGAGTTCTGGTACAGTGGTGAGTTGTAGTAGTAGTAGTAGTAGTACTAGATGAACCAAAAATAACGACACTATTAAGATTTGAATGAATTTATCTCTCTTGGGCAACTAAATACAGTAATAGGATATGATAGCGTCAACAAAGTGAAAATCTGCATAAGAACTCCAAACAGTTTTGTGTAAATGATTTTAAACAATTTTTTATTTTGATCTCTTTCCACATAGCAAATATTTTTCATAGTTAAGGGAGGGGGGGGGAGGGGTACTGTTAGATATGGCACACTGAGATTCATAACTATAATGTCCTCATGAAAATAAGGCCCCACTTGACGGATATATATCTAATTTGGAATGGAGAGAGCCTGATCATTTGAATATATATTTGTGACGTATATCCGTATTCACACAAAAACTCTTTATATTATCTCTTATATACGTGTAAAATTCCATGTAGCGAAGGGGGGAAAGACAAATTCCTCTATGTATATGAAGGTTCATCAAATTCTAACCAAAATGCAGGACTGTTTTCTTCCTCAAATAAAGATTAAACCATTATTTCCATTAACTTTATTAATGTTTATTCCTTCAATGACTGATATTCATGATTTTTAATTTTCGTGCTTTTGATTTTATATTGATGAGGAATTTAAACACAACTTCAACTAGTTATTTTTTTTTGTTCGGCATAGATGAAAGGTCCAATACCTGAGCTAAACTAAGAGGTTTCAATTTCAGGAAAAAATTACATTTTGACATCATTTGACAATTTATTAATTCTAAAGTTTTCTTTAGTTTCAAAAATGTTTTTTTTGTCAGTCATCGTCTTTTAATCATCCACAAACAATACTAAAGAAAACCACTTTCCACGGTTTATCGATGTTAAATTATTAAGAAGGCTATTATTTCTTTGAAATATACATTTTACATTTTTAATTTTCATGCTTTTGATAAGTATCTTATCCTTTTGGTGTAAATTGTAGCTGAAGGCTTATCGCAAAATCACTGTTTCAAGTTTTTTCATATACTAAAATTGAAGGAAGCTAGAAAATGTAAAAAAATCTTTTTATCCCGAATATTCTTCAGAGCCCAACCTAACTACGACGTGAAAACAATAATATAACTTATAGTTGGACAAATTTTTTTTTAAATATCTCTTTCCTAACATCATTTGGAACTTGCAAATTATTATAAGTAGTAACTAATTACTTAATTTTTAATGAACTTATAATTAATTAAACCAACAATCCAAATTTTTTGATACCACAACAATAAATGGCAACGAAAAAGAATATAAAAAACTACAATATTTTAAGAAGTACAGAGTTTGGCTCATGAAATTGAATAGAACAACGGACTATGATAAATAGCTTCAGAACCAAAATCTGACCCAGTCGAATAAAGGTCCATCCGGCATTTTTGGTCATTCATCCCCCCACCAAACAAGCAGTGCAGTTAAAACCTACTTAGAATCTGTACTTAGACATTGAAACTAGAAGAAACTAAATTTTCTGTAAAGTTATGTCTAGCGATAGACTTATTAGAGTGACAGAAACTTTTTTTTCCACAACCCTCAAGAGGACATTTTTCAACTAAAAGTAAAGAGCTACTAGACTAAATCAAACATGTGCTGAAATAATAACGAATAATTGTTCAAACTTAAATTTTCTCTAAAGTTATGTCTAGCGATAAACTTATTAGAGTGACAAAAACTTTTTTCCATAAGAGAACATTTTTCAACTAAAAGTAAAGAGCTACTAGACTAAATCAAACATGTGCTGAAATAATAACGAATAATTGTTCAAACTTAAATTTTCTGTAAAGTTATGTCAAGCGATAAACTTATTAGAGTGACAAAAACTTTTTTCCATAAGAGAACATTTTTCAACTAAAAGTAAAGAGCTACTAGACTAAATCAAACATGTGCTGAAATAATAACGAATAATTGTTCAAACTTAAATTTTCTGTAAAGTTATGTCTAGCGATAAACTTATTAGAGTGACAAAAACTTTTTTCCATAAGAGAACATTTTTCAACTAAAAGTAAAGAGCTACTAGACTAAATCAAACATGTGCTGAAATAATAACGAATAATTGTTCAAACTTAAATTTTCTGTAAAGTTATGGCTAGCGATAAACTTATTAGAGTGACAAAAACTTTTCTCCATAAGAGAACATTTTTCAACTAAAAGTAAAGAGCTACTAGACTAAATCAAACATGTGCTGAAATAATAACGAATAATTGTTCAAACTTAAATTTTCTGTAAAGTTATGTCTAGCGATAAACTTATTAGAGTGACAAAAACTTTTTTCCATAAGAGAACATTTTTCAACTAAAAGTAAAGAGCTACTAGACTAAATCAAACATGTGCTGAAATAATAACGAATAATTGTTCAAACTTAAATTTTCTGTAAAGTTATGTATAGCGATAAACTTGTTAGAGTGACAAAAACTTTTTTTTCACAAGAGGACATTTTCAACTAAAAGTAGAGCGAGAGTTGAGGTGGGGGCAGTCCCATTCATATACAGAATAATTTTTGTTCGTCTTAAGTTTTAGTGTTGCTTCTTACTTCCAACTGAAAACTTATTTTTTAATTTGATGTTTTACCTTTTTTTTCAAATCGTGTCATAGATATCAGTTTGAATAGACCCTCTCTTATCAGTTTAATTCGATTTGAGTGCTGGATCGATTCGAGCAGCAAACATTTTTTCAAAAATGCTGGCATTAGTCATAATGCTTATGCTGAAAATGTACTATTAGTTAGCCATACTAGGTCAGGTACCATACCTGGTAACGGACCTAATTTCTTGAAGTAATTGATACTTAATGAAGAAAAAGGTGAAAATTAGAGGTTTTATTGAAGTTACGAGCCTATTAATTGGAATTTAACACCTAAACACACTTGCAAAAATCACTGCACTGGTGTTTTGAATTTGCCAAGATTTAAATGTTAAGACTGATAACATTTTAAATCAAATGAATCGCTTAATAATTAAATTATCTGAAGACTCATTGGAAATTGATTTTAATAGTATAACTTTTCATTTATTATTACAGCTTCTCTAATCAAAAGTAAATCTAGACCAGAATTTGATAACAAAAAATGTTTAAAATTCTTCTTACTTCCAACTGAAAACTTATTTTTTAATTTGATGTTTTACCTTTTTCAAATCGTGTCATAAATATCCGTTTGAATAGACCCTCTCTTATCAGTTTAATTCAATTTGAGTACTGAATCGATTCGAGCAGCAAACATTTTTCAAAAATGCTGGCATTAGTCATAATGCTTATGCTGAAAATGTACTATTAGTTAGCCATACTAGGTCAGGTACCATACCTGGTAACGGACCTAATTTCTTGAAGTAATTGATACTTAATGAAGAAAAAGGTGAAAATTAGAGGTTTTATTGAAGTTACGAGCCTATTAATTGGAATTTAACACCTAAACGCACTTGCAAAAAATTATTGCACTGGTGTTTTGGATTTGCCAAGATTTAAATGTTAAGACTGATAACATTTTAAATCAAATGAATCGCTTAATAATTAAATTATCTGAAGACTCATTGCAATTTGATTTTAATAGTATAAATTTTCATTTATTATTACAGCTTCTCTAATCAAAAGTAAATCTAGACCAGAATTAGGTAACAAAAAATGTTTAAAATTCTACCTTCACCCTTTGCCACTAAAATGGTTACTTTCTATGAATTTAGAAAGATGTGTCACAAATAAATTTGCCGCCTTCAAGAGCATTCTTCATACTATTAAGCTAAACACAAAGCGTACTGAAACTAATTGTTTATCAGCCTCCTATAAACTTAGCGCTTTTCTACGGTCCATGATGCCAAAAGATCTTTTCCTCTCATTGAGAAAAGTGGAATATCACTTATGATAAAAATGCCTTTAAAAAAAGCATTGGGCGGACCCTTTTATTAATAAATTAAATTAAGTAAAAAACTATGTTTTTTTTAACTGAAAGTAAGGAGCGACATTAAAACTTAAAACAAACAGAAATTATTCCGTATACGAAAGGGGCGGTCCCCTCCTCAACGGCTCGCTCTTTACGCTAATTTTTTTATTGTTTTAAAAAAATAATTTTGTGAGACAGATTCATGTAACTTTTGATGGGATAAGACGAAACTTGACGAAACTTATATATATGAAATCAGCATAAAAATCTGATTCTTTGGTGTATCTATTGATATAAAACTCTATTGTTTAGTTTCGGTTACTATTGAGACGGGTCACTCCTTACTTAAAGTTCGTTACCATGAACTGTTTAAAACTCGTGTTTAAAAAAAAATACCCATATTTAAGTCTGAACTGCTTCTACTTTACAAGATCGAGTACGGGGATTACCGGTAGCATATTTCAGTCAGTTGCCTTTAGGGTCTCAGACGAGTGCTTGCGTTTTCATCTTTTTTAGTCGCAAGACAAGTGACAACCTCAGATTGAGGTTATGACAACCTCAGATTGCATGCAGTCATTAATGGCTGAGAATTTTAACACATGTTTTGATAGGTATACCCTCCTTTGGATCACAGCTCAGGAATCAAGTTGGAATTTACGAAGTTTCTTTTATTTAGATGGGGTGAAGGACACTTACAATTGAGGAAGACGGTAACGTTTTTGGTCAAATCTCTTTGAGACAATAGCTGCGTTCGTTTTCGCCGTTCGTCATTCTTAGTTCTAAGATGTTCTTCATTTTAAATATTTACAATTGGAATAAAAAGTAAATTCTATGGGAGTGTACTAGCTACCACAGACCCAGATGGGGTGAATTCACATTTTAGAGACAAAAAGTGCACACAAAAAAGCAAATATAATAGCAATTTAAAATCTCCCTTCCCTCCAAACTCAAAAATTTCTGGGGGGACATATTTTCATTGTATTTTAAATATTTTCTTTTGGAAAACACACCGAAAAGCCATATTAAGAGCTAAATTTGTGAGTTTTTCACTGACAATTCCTTTTTAGCCAAGCCTTTATAATCAAGGGAACATAGTTCATCGTATTTTACATATTTTTGGTTGGAAATCACACTGAAAGGTCATATTATTTGAACTAACATCAAACGTTGGAGAGCCTACATTTGAAGAACTATCCATTATTTTTATATATTGTTCTATATTTAAGCTTATACTGATTTCTAAAACTTCAAAACCCTGAAATATACTGACCTAATGGTTATTTATTTGCGAAAATCGTGCTAGGTGACGATTTTCGAACAATAATTATCTTTCTATTTATCACTTAACACTCGCGGGAATTATCAAATAACACTCATGGGGAAAGGACTCAAAACAAAACTTCTTACATCATATAGTATAATTGCGTCAAACAAAGCATGTTCAATGCAGATTAAAACCAGAAAAGAACAGAAACGCATAAAAATAAGAAATAAAGGAATTGCAACTAATAATATGCAGAGCGCTAGTGCTGCCTAAGTAAAGAACGATGTGGGCACAATATGTTGTTTTTGTTTTTTTGTTCATAGCCGGGGCACTTCGTATAGAAGGAGTCGTCACAGAATCTTTGAAAAGGACTCATTTGATTGGAAATTAAAGTGGATAGTGACCAATTCACAGGAGGGAGCATGAAAACTATGGTTTTTAACTTTGATATGCAAGACTAGAAAGAAAAGTCTTTAGGAGTGGGGCTGCCCACCGCCTCAACCATAGCTCTTGAAATCCCCCACCACATCCCCCAAACTCAAATTTTCAAACTCAAATTACTTTTAGTTGAAAAATGTTCTCTTATGGAAAAAAGTTTTTGTCACTCTAATAAGTTTATCGCTAGACATAACTTTACAGAAAATTTAAGTTTGAACAATTATTCGTTATTATTTCAGCACATGTTTGATTTAGTCTAGTAGCTCTTTACTTTTAGTTGAAAAATGTCCTCTTGAGGGTTGTGGAAGAAAAAGTTTCTGTCACTCTAATAAGTCTATCGCTAGACATAACTTTACAGAAAATTTAGTTTCTTCTAGTTTCAATGTCTAAGTACAGATTCTAAGTAGGTTTTAACTGCACTGCTTGTTTGGTGGGGGGTATGAATGACCAAAAATACTGGATGGACCTTTATTCGACAGGGTCAGATTTTGATTCTGAAGCTAGTTATCATAGTCCGTTGTTCTATTCAATTTCAAAAGCCAAACTCTGTACTTCTTAAAATATTGTAGTTTTTTTTTATATTCTTTTTCGTTGCCATTTATTGTTGTGGTATCCAAAAATTTGGATTGTTGGTTCAATTAATTATAAGTTCATTAAAAATTAAGTAATTAGTTACTACTTATAATAATTTGCAAGTTCCAAATGATGTTAGGAAAGAGATATTTAAAAAAAAAATTTGTCCAACTATAAGTTATATTATTGTTTTCGCGTCGTAGTTAGGTTGGGCTCTGAAGAATATTCGGGATAAAAAGAATTTTTTACATTTTCTAGCTTCCTTCAATTTTACTATATGAAAAAACTTGAAACAGTGATTTTGCAATAAGCCTTCAGCTACAATTTACACCAAAAGGACAAGATACTTATCAAAAGCATGAAAATTAAAAATGTAAAATGTATATTTCAAAGAAATAATAGCCTTCTTAATAATTTAACATCGATAAACCGTGGAAAGTGGTTTTCTTTAGTATTGTTTGTGAATGATTAAAAGACGATGACTGACAAAAAAACATTTTTGAAACTAAAGAAAACTTTAAAATTAATAAATTGTCAAATGATGTCAAAATGTAATTTTTTCCTGAAATTGAAACCTCTTAGTTTAACTCAGGTATTGGACCTTTCATCTATGCCGAACAAAAAAAATAACTAGTTGAAGTTGTGTTTAAATTCCTCATCAATATAAAATGAAAAGCACGAAAATTAAAAATCATGAATATCAGTCATTGAAGGAATAAACATTAATAAAGTTAATGGAAATAATGGTTTAATCTTTATTTGAGGAAGAAAACAGTCCTGCATTTTGGTTAGAATTTGATGAACCTTCATATACATAGAGGAATTTGTCTTTCCCCCCTTCGCTACATGGAATTTTACACGTATATAAGAGATAATATAAAGAGTTTTTGTGTGAATACGGATATACGTCACAAATATATATTCAAATGATCAGGCTCTCTCCATTCCAAATTAGATATATATCCGTCAAGTGGGGCCTTATTTTCATGAG
The DNA here is from genome assembly GCA_027921565.1 of Artemia sinica. NCBI lineage: Eukaryota > Metazoa > Arthropoda > Branchiopoda > Anostraca > Artemiidae > Artemia > Artemia sinica. Next base: position 36,031,462 of record CM051261.1, on the reverse strand, counting down.
GACATTATAGTTATGAATCTCAGTGTGCCATATCTAACAGTACCCCTCCCCCTCCCTTAACTATGAAAAATATTTGCTATGTGGAAAGAGATCAAAATAAAAAATTGTTTAAAATCATTTACACAAAACTGTTTGGAGTTCTTATGCAGATTTTCACTTTGTTGACGCTATCATATCCTATTACTGTATTTAGTTGCCCAAAGAGAGATAAATTCATTCAAATCTTAATAGTGTCGTTATTTTTGGTTCATCTAGTACTACTACTACTACTACTACTACAACTCACCACTGCACCAGAACTCTAGTTTTGTAAGAAAATTATGGTAAATACATTTCTATGGTTCGAAAATAAGCTATTCCCGTAAAATCTGAACTAATATAGGTTTTCCGCAGGAAACTCTAGTTTTTGATCATAGTGTTATCAATCTTTTAGGATGTATGGCTTGGTTGGGATCTCTCACTTGATGAGGAGGTCCTTCTTTGTACTACTACAACCGTCGAAGGTAATGATGATGTGCTAGAAGTACATTATACGGAAGATGGTCTGTCATATACGTCGGAAGATCTGGTACGGCGGGGGCCTTCAGGCCGTCTTTGCATAGAGGATGACGAGCGGTTGGCTCCTAGTTTGCCTACAATAGGAGTACGCGGCGATTTATTTGAATATAGGCCCACCCAATTGATTGATATATCAATAAATGATGAACCGGAGGTTGAAATTGAGTGTATGCCACCCCCTCTGGTAGATATAGTGGTAGTGGAGGATGGTGACATAGATATCCAGATAATTGAACCAGATATAGTTTATTTAAAAAGCATTGAGAATATTGATATTTCAAGAGAATAAAGATTAGAAAGAATGAATTATTTTTTGTCATCTTTGATAGAAAACTTGGTTGTGGACTGATAATACTCTATGTAGTGATCTAATCAAACTAAACTATTCATGTACAGAAGTCTCTGACGGTATCCTCACTCTATATATATCTAGTATATGAAAATTAAAATAATACAAACAAATTTATTGTATGATTACAATATAAAACTCATTATACATATTAATAATTAGATTTAACGTTAAATCATATATGAGAACTCTTCCACCACGGTTTCCGTTGTTTAAAATCCTTTTCGTAGAATGACCTCTTATGTTGTCTCTTAAAGGGCCACTTTCTCTCTTCTCTTAGAACATAATCATCATAATATTCCGAGTTATATCTTGCTTTATATACATTTTTCATTGGGTTTTCACTGCTGTCTTTTACACTATAGAGAAAGCCCTCTTTTATCAGTCTCTTCTTTTGATCTTCCTTTTCTATCATATCAACCCTTCTTTTATGTGAACATACTTGCAACCGGTATAAATTTCTCTCCATGTCACATATAATTTTTCTTCTCATTTCCTCCAGATTCTTCTTATCTGTCTCTGTCTCTATGCTGTCTAAACATGCAGTAGGTTCATGAGAATGTTCAAAATCATGAAAATGTCCTTTACAAAAAGAACAGTTGCAATAAAAGGATATTTCTAACTCAACTTGTTCACTCATGTTATTACACGGCTAACTAAAAACTTAGTGAATTCTATTCACAGACTAATAAAAACTATAGCAAAAATCCTTTCCTCATATTCCCTCCGCCGCTAATATGTAACCGACTCACTGATTGGCTGAGAAGGGGGATGTAACCGACTCGCTGATTGGCTGAGAAGGAAACACGTGATCAAACTGTTTCCTATTTCTGGAAACTCATAACATTCGCATCGAGCGTGCCCAAAACAACAACAACAACAAATGCTGTTTCCTATTTCTGGACACCATGACATTCGCCTCGAGCATGTACATGTCCAAAACAACAACAAATGGTGTTTTCTATTTCTGGAAACTCATAACATTCGCTGAGAGCGTGCACTTACAACAACAACAACAAATAAATCGATCTTGACGTTCGCTGAGAGCGTGCACTTACAACAACAACAACATCGACCTTGGAAATTTAGGTCATTGACACACTTTGATTACGCAATCAATTTCTCAGAAATCCATCTCCCCTAGGGACTCTATGCCCATATAAGGAGCCCCCCTTGTAGCTCATGAGCCCTTTCTACTCTCGATAGGTCACTGGCAATAGGTTTCCAATTGTTGTCACTATGGAATTCAATTCCTTCTCCTTTTATTGTGCAGAATCTTGAGGAGCCTGCAATTATTGGCAGTAAAAGTGTAAAAAAGCTACCGCCCGTTTGAAGGAGACGTTTTCTTTTAAAAATTTTTCCCTTGTTTTTGCAAGCCAAGGCACGTACAGTGGAACGATGTTGCTTTGTCTGTTGTCTAACACCTTCTGGCAAGTGTACATTGCCCTCAGTTAAATTTAAACAAAGTTCAGATATTAGATTAATGAAATCATTGTCAACACCATGTTTGAGTATGGCCTTCCTGAGTGGAGGTTTTGAAGTACTTGAAACGGAAAATATATGCCGTTGTTCGTGTAGTTTCTTCAGTGTCATGATGGCAACTAATAGCCTTTTCTACTGTTCACCGGAAGATATACAGTAATTTCTTTGTCGAAAATATCTCTGACTACACGTAGATCCTCGGGTGTGCTCTGATTAAGATGTAGCAAAATGTAGCCGTAGGGCTTATTTGTCGCCTGAGTGCACGCTTACAGCAGAAATTTGGGAGCACCTGGATATATTTGCTTATTGAGAGTTATTAGTGAGCTAGAATCACGAACAACTCGGAAGATAAAATAGACGGTGCAATTCAAAGCAAGGGTTCTTATACATTTGCTCTGATGAAACAGATTGTGTAGAACTAGGTTATGGAAATGTTTTCATGATGAGAGCGAACGGTAAACAGCTGTAGCATTTCCTGTGAGAACTGTTCAATTGATTCAGCCAAATCATCAATAATCAGCCACGAGTTTGGTTCAATACTATTGAAAACATCAAGTCCCCGTATGAATTGTATTGGCATGGATGTGGCAATCGCTTTTATTTGATCGTAGGATTCCTGCCAAATACTATAGCAATAATAAATTTTCTTTGGTTTTTCCAAAAACATTTTATTACAATTTTGAATTATTTTAGCTAAAAGTGTCGTTTTCCCCGACATTAATGGACCACACAGAAACGATCTGAATGGTGTTTTAAATTGATACATACTGCTGTTGACAACAGTCAGACTACAACTAACTGTAAACCATTCTTGTCCAACGAATAAGTAATAATAATTTTCCCACAGATCTATCTACGTTAACAAGAACAATAAAAACAATATTTCATTCATTTATTAACATAAAACACTTTTCTGTTCAACAAGAACAACATTTATTATCATAAACACTTGTTCAACAAGAACAAAAACAACAACAATATTGATTATCAAAAAACACCTTTTTGTTCAACAAGAACAACACACACACTATTTGTACAATAACATTTTTCACTTATTAACAAAAACACTTTTTGTACATCAAGAACAACACTATTTGCACACACACACACATTTTGTACAACAGCACTATTTGTACAACAACACTTATTGATATAAAAACAACGTAAAACTTAAAATAGCACAGTTGAACACTATGAATTTAAAGGAATACCCCTCCAGCCCCCCCACCCCCGGGAAGCCACAGGCCGAAGGCTGTTCACGGGCGAGACCCACACCCCCCGGGAACCGCGGACCGAAGGCTGGCCACGGGCGGGACCCCTAACCCCCCGGGGTCACTGGAAACAAACTCTGTATACAATAGTCGCCGTCGCTGCTGTAGCAGGTTAGGTTAGGTTTGAGCATTTAAGTTAATTCATCAGGTTAGGTTGGGTTAGGGTTGAGCATTTAAGCTAATTTATCAGGTTAGGTTAGGTTGGGTTAAGTTAATTTATCAGGTTAGGTTAGGTTTGAGCATTCTATTTATCAGGTGAGGTTAGGTTTGGGTTAGGTTAATTTAATTTATCTAGACCAAGGGTATTTTCAACTAGGAAGTCATTCAATCGAGGATTGTCTATATAAATGTTAGAAATTCATTGTAAGTACAGTCACGACATCGACAAATAATATATAGTAATGCATGAAAACCACAGCTGTTGGCTGATAAATCTTGTACTCACTTCCGATTTTGAATAATAGATTTCCCAATTCTTTCAAGGACGTTTTTGATATGGGGCGTGTAGAATGCATATGGTAGGCCGAGAGAGTCAAAAAAATCTATATTCAATGCTTTTTGAAAGATGTAGAGCCAATGCCCCGTCTACACAATCGACAGACTACTATTAACTATGATAGTGGTATTGCTAGCACTGTGAATATGTTCAAAAAAATCCGAGGGTATGCAATAGCACTTGTATTTGGGCATGCACGGATCCAAGTTGAATACATCGATTATTTGATTTGTGTTCATGGTTTCAAGTCTAATAGAGCACTACCATGGGGCGTAATTTCCCGATAGGTTTCAAACTGATTTAGCCTGATAAATGCTAGACTCTCCACCAACGGCTCGGAAAACTGCAATCTAAACGTAAAGTGCCAGTTCTGACAATACTCTTACCTTAAGTACCAGACAAGTAATATACATTGATTCCGTGACTTTTTGCGAAAATTGTATCAGTTACACCATTTTAAAATATTTGTGAATCTCGATCCAGAGATGGCATTGTTAATTCATAAAGAGTCCTGTAGGATTTATCAAACGATACATTGTAGAGAGGAATTCCATTTACTTTACACACAAAAGAAGAAAGTCCAAACATTTCAAGTTTGTATAGGGAACTTGTCCATGATAGTATGAAACTGGCACAGTTTACAAATGCCAAGCAAGTTTTGAAGGAATTTCACCATCGATAAATGAAGAGTCTGTGTAGGTACGTGAACCCGTGGAAATGTGTCGTTGATTGGTGATTGTGTGAGAAACGAGCAGTCTGATATTATTTCCATGGCTTTTAATTTTTCAATTACCAAAGCAGCAGAACTCACAACCTGTTGTTTCCATATATGAAGTATTGCCGAAGTGAGATTGATAGTTCCATCGTGTACTGCATCAAGTGTTTTTCTCAAAATGAAATTGGGTGGAGCGAGTTGTAACTTTACGTCAATCTTAACATTGGGAGGCATTCATCGTGGTATATCAAATATTTCATGATTTAATTTACCAACTAAATGATATTCCTTGTTAATCGTAGAAGTGAGTTCATCATCAGTATCAACATTCGATCTATAATCACAATCCATGGACGGCATAATAATAAATTATTGTACTGGCATGATAGTAAATTGAGAGGGAGTAGTCAATCCGGACTTGGCCCTGTTAAAGATAGGAATGGGCCACAATTAGCGATAAGGAAAAAACTAAACAGAGATAAGTCAAACATTTTGAGAATTCGCTTAACCGAGATAGAGTTGCAGGAAAAGATGAAGAGGAAAATGAAAAAGTTTGTGATACCTTGGATGTGAAGGAAGATTTTTTTTGTAAGGAGGAATTAGCGACAGTACTAAAAGGATTAAAAAATAATAAGGCTCCAGGTGCTGATAGGGTGGTAAAGGAGTTTCTTAAATATGGTGGCTCTGAGGTTAGAAATAAGTTAATGAAGATTATGAATACGATTTTTGAAAAAGGGGAAGTACCTAACGATTTTAGGAAAACCTTAATTAAGCCACTTTGTAAGAAAGGCGATAAAAATGAGTGTAGTAATTATCAAGGCATTAGTCTGGTCTCTGTGGGTAGTAAATTACTTAGTAACCTGATACTTTTTAGACTGAGAGGCCGTGAACAAAGTTTTAAGAGAAGAACAGTGCGGTTTTAGATAAGGTAGAGGATGTGTCGACCAAATCTTTACTCTTAGGCTAATAATTGAGAAGTGCCTGAGTTGTCAAACACTTTTGGTCCTCAGTTTTATAGATTACAAGCAAGCGTTCGATTTTTTTGATAGAAGAGCTTTAGTAAAGGTTTTATCCTTGTATGGTATACCAGACAAATACATTAAAGACATTAGTGCTATGTACGAGAATAACACTGCTGCGGTTAAGATAAGAAATGAGGTAAGCAGCTGGTTTTGTGTAGTGAAGCCTTCTAATTAAGTCAATTTGAAATTTAGTAAAAATATTAGGACGCAAATACAAAAGCTTAGAAATACCACTTTTTATTAAGATAAGGAACATATCCTGCCAAGTTTCTGCTTAACGGGAAATCGATATAGTACCACTTCCTAGCTATTGCGTCGGTTGGTTACAGGAAGGTGTGGTTGATAAAAATTTATAAAAGATACATTTTATGGGAAGGGGTAGACGGATACTAACTTTATGCCGGACTGACCTCTGGTCCGTTGGTTTAGAAATACCTTGGAATATTGTCGGATCATTGTAAGTGTCTAAGTATCTTAATATATATTATTGTAGTTTCCTGAGACTTGTGGTCTACTTGGGACAAAGGCATCTACCACAAGATCACCTTTAATACCATAAAAATCATTATACCACATTTGTACTAAATCAGGAGTTAAGCAGGGTTGTGTTCTATCCCCTTTATATGGATTATTTTGATGGACTTTGTCTTAAGGAGCACAGGAAAGGCGATGGGAGACCACGGAATCAAATTGGGAGGACAAAGTCTCCTGAAAGTAGATTAAGCTGATGATTTAAGCATCCTAGCTGAAAGTGTGAGCAAAATGAATGCAGTTTTTGAGGTTTTGCGATTTTAGGAAGCTAGGAATAAGTGAAGATGAAAAGGTGACGCTGGGTAATGAAAAGATTGATCAGGTGGGCAGCTTCACTTGCCTTGGTAGTATCATTAGTAAAGATGGTAGGAGCAGTAAAGATGTTAAAAGTGGAATAGCCGAGGCTCAGGATGTTTTTTCACAGTTAAAAAAGGTTGGAAGAATAGGAAAAAAAGTCTGATAACCAGGATTTGATTATTAGAAGCTACAGTGATGACAGTGGTCAAATATGGCTCTGAATTGTGGGCACTCAGAAAAGCGGATGAAGATTTTCTAGATGTTTTCCAGACAAATTGCTTAAGGATTGTTCTGGGTACCCGGCTGACTGACCGTATTTCAAACAATAGGCTATACGAAAAATGTGATTCAATACCGCTCTCTAGGGCTATAATGGAAGAAACGTTGAGGTGGCTAGGGCAAGTTGTGCGGATGAAGGGTGGAGAATTGCCGAAGATTGTTCTATTCGGCCAACCGTCTAGGGCTGAACGGAAAGCAGGTCGTCCTCGTTTGGGGTGGGAGGACGTCAATAAAGAAAGATTTAAAGGAAATGGGAACTTCGTGGGCGGGTGTAAAAAGGGAGGGTTTGAATAGATTGGGATGGAGGAGGGGCGTGCGAAGCTGTGTTGGCCTTAGGAGACTTGGTGCTGTGGTGAGTTGTTAGTAGTAGTAGTAGTAGAAATGCACTATTCCTAAGAGCAAACATTCTTCTATTGATTGCACGACACAAATTATTCATGCTACCAAGGTCTTTGTATTTTAGTGTGACATGGGTATAAAAATCAGAGATATGTTATTTTATCCATTCCTCGGTAATTCGATACACTGGCTAATCGGTTGGTCTAATTCGTATCTTATATGTACGGTCTTTTATCAGGATATCATATGTATTTTTGAGAATACAATCGACAAGAACAACTTCCTACTTCTCTTAGTTGAATTTTATGGCGGGGGAGAGTTTTGTCCAAAAATAGCTTGTTTTATTCAAATCATCGTAGAGAGGATCAGAGAAATAGGACATAAACGTCACGTACAAATCACTGGGCATTGTTTACGTTTTCAGCGGCTACACAAGAATCAAGAATAGATTTGTATCCAAGCCATCGAACAAGCAACTGTCTCTTACCCCTGTGAGTACGACTCTTTAATATATTTTTGATCTGATACATTCCATTGTTTTGAATTTTTTTTGTACCTCATAATCATAAAAACCAACAAGAATCTCTTCATCTTTCCTGTCACGTAGACGATACGCTACGGATTTAGTGTCTAAGACCCTGGACAGTTTAAAAAGTCTAGTGGTCCATAAGTAATTACCCTATTCAAAAACATTAGTAGCTCAATTGATTCGAACTGTATAGATAACATTGAATTTCTTCTTTTTCAAATCATTCCTCTCATTGCAATATTGCTTAAGAAAGATGTCAAATCTATTGCCATCTGCTCGATGAACCTCAAGGGGGGGGAGAGAGTTGGACAGGGATCAATGAAGACGTTGATTATAAGTCAACCTGATTTTATCCAGATCATGAATAAAAGCAGCAGTATTTTTCAATGTACAATATCTTGAAATTAAAAGTCGAATAGTTCTTATAAAACGTTCAGCCAATGCTGCCTGTATTGGACTGTGACTACGATAGAACATTGTATTATATTTCAATAAAATGTTCTTTACATGTGGATTAATAAATACACTGACTCGATCCGTTTGAATTTTCCTATAGTAACATTTTTCAAGGACGAATTCAAGAGCTTTAACAGCTTAATCACCTATCTTTGACTGTAATGGAGCGGCATATGCATAGCGACTAAAAACACTGATTGCAAGTAGAGTATACTTTTATGGACCATTGTGACGCCGTTAAATCTCGTCTAGAGTCAAAAGATCTGCTTGTAATATTTGCAACAGGAAAAAGGCTTTAGTTTTTCGATATTGACTACCGCAAACTCTATTATTACGATGTAGAGTGTAACTTGATTCATTCTGTAAATACTCTGTTGCTAGCTTCTTCTTAGGTCCAGCGACTTGAGCAAGTGTGGCGGGGGAACTTAAACTTCCCACTTCACCAATATTCTAATAAAATGTTTCAAAACTTCAACTATTTTGAACGTAAACCCTTAGTGAAGTGTCCACTGTCCTATTGAATACTAACAGGTGAGGGTAATGCAGTGATATTAAGACGCTTTCGCTTGAGTCCCCCACCCCCTCTCCCCCTCTTGTCATCAAATCATCACAACTTGGTGTGCTAGTATTTTCCAAAAATGATTTAAAATCATCTTTTGATATTCGAATATATTCCATTAATCGTTTTAAAATATGCTTATTAGCAATAAGACTTTTTGGGATGTTTTACGAGTTTAAAAATGTATTCAAATGACTGTCAAAAGATAAATTTTTTACGATTCGTTATCAAGTCAAGTAGATTGTAGGTCTTGCCGTAGATTATAAATTGATTCTCGGTATCATCGATTTGAACACGTTCACTTTAGGCGAGATAAGTCTAGAGTCACTCACATTGCTCACGATAGGGTTGAGGAATTAGGTGTTGAACACTTGTCAAGACCTCTGACAAAATGAATCTTCTTATTTTGGTGATGGTTTTGGCGTTGAAATTTCAAAATCTTGAGTCATTTCCTTTTTGTGATCGATGACATTTACATTGAGTGGTATCTCATGGTAGGGTTTATGCCTGTCCACTCGCCGAAGTGCATGTTGAAGGAAAATTACTTTTTTATCGTCGGCAATTGTCTCATTGTTAATACATTTATTGAGATTGTCCTCAAAGTGCCCCTTTGGAGAAAGGGTGAGTTCTATTGGTGTTGATTTGTAGGATTTGGCCATTTTCTAGAGAAAAGTGTTTACAATTCCTGCAATTACCGGCAGTAATAGTGTATAGAAGCTACCACCTTTTTTAAAAAATAATTTTCCTTGTTTTTGGCAGTTGCTGCTAGGGCATGTAGTACAAGTGAACGATGTTGCTTTGTCTGATGCTCCCTCAGTTATATTTAAACAAAGCTCTGATATGAGACTAATGAATTATTTGTCAATACTATGTTTGAGTGTGGCCTTCCTAAGCCGCGGTTTTGAATTTTCTAGGACGGAGAATAAATTTTTGTTTTTATGTAGTGTCTTTAGTGTAATGATGGCAACTAACGACCTTTTTACTGTTCACTGAAAGATATAAGGTAATTTAATTGTCAAAAGTATTAGTGACTACACGTAAATCCTTGGGTGTTTTCTGATTGAGTTCTAGTAGAATATAACCATAGGATTTATTTGTAACCTGATTGCATGCCGAGAGTAGAACAATGTTAGTAAAATCAACGTTATCAATGACTTTTGCCTAAGCATAATGACATTGAGTTTCAACACTCTGGTGAAAAAGCCCACATAAAAAAACAAAAAACAAATCAGTTTCACCCATAGATTTATAATTTTAAATAGATAACAGATCTTGTATGAAACCGCTTGCTAAATCTAAGCGCATTGGGAAACAGTCTTTGGTGGCAAAAATATTCGGGGACGTAGACATGATGGGGGCTATGGTGATAATCTTCTTTGAAAAACGTATTGGCGGTAGAAGTTATTTGTACAGACTAAAAGAAATACACAGACTTTATCAAAGATATTTTAGGAGAATGGTAAACCTTTGTTCAAAGAAGAAGGAGGGGGTAGTCTGCATATTTTTTTCTGATGAATCATTTTATATTGCTAAGCATTGACCTTATTATTATGTATATTTGGTATAATTAAATTGAAAAAAATAAGTTTTTCAACTGAAACTAAGAAGCAACATCAAAACTTAAAACGAACAGAAATCATTACTTACATGAGGGGGGTTGCTACTGCCTCAATAACTCTTTCTTTACGCTAAATTTTGACTTTTTAGAAAAGGGTTATTATTCTAAGTATCGGTCCTTGCGCCTTAGGAGTAGTTTTGGTGCTTGTTAAGAATCCGGTAAGTACGCGATAAGTGAAGTTTTGTTAATGCTAATGAAATAAAACAAAATAGGATGAAAATATACTAGTTCATAAACAAATCTCGGCTATGTATTTGCACATTAGAAGGGAGGGGTGAGGCAGAAAAGACCTGTTTTTCATGTAACTCTCGGTCTTTAACACTTGTGCTGGAGGAAAAGAAGAAAAAGCGCAAGGAACTCGCAGTATCCCAGGCGGTCTGGTATCTATGTAATAATACGTCTATGGTTTCACCTAACTAAGAATGAAATTCACCAAAGATGGGTTCATCCCTGCCGGCGGATTAGCTTAGACAAATTCTTCAATCTTTTCACCCTCCCCGAGAGTAGTATCTATATAGACAGTCCTAATTACACATTGAATTACACAAGCCTGAGGCACGAACATGCAGTGCAGTTTCACGACTACAAGAATATACAGTGCAGTCTATATTCATTCATAGCTTAACCGAACTTAATAATTGGGGTTAAAAATAATGCTAGGAGGGGGAATTCAGTTTTGAAGGATGTGTAAAAATGGTACTTATTTAATACCCAGTAAACATCTGACTTGAAATGCTTCAGATCGTATATTTTTTGCTAGCTTCAAAGCAGATGGGCAGGTATAGAGATATCTGGGTAAAATAGCGTTTGCAACAATTTCTATTTTTAACTCAACAGATAGCAATTATCTTCCGTTTCATATATAATTGAGACGATCATTGTTTACTCGGCTAGTAATTTATAATCAGCTACTTGTATGTACGCGTGTGTATTTACTAAAGGGGGTAATTATTGAAGAAAAAAAGAGGAGTTGGGGGAAGGGGTGCCCACCATTAATATTCTGAATAACAAAATGGTTGAAATTGTATTTTTTTTCGTTTATCGTATTTAAAAAAAAACGTGTTTTATGACATTCCGGTGGCTCATTGTTGTGGCATTGTTGGGGTGTGTGTGACCGATGTGTCAAAAACTGCACTTTTATTTCTATGTGTTTTAGGATGATTTAAGCCTATAAGACTACAAGTTACCTAGTGAATAACTAAAAATTGATTTTTATATCCAGGATTCTGATATTCAAGCGTCAAGTCAGAAACGACCAAAACTCAATGACACAGAAGAGTTCAATTTTGAAACTACTTTAGGGGAAGGTGACATACCATCTCCTGACAATTTGGATATATCGACACTAGAGGATTTATTGGTTATGGTAGACAACAGTCCTCAAGAATTCCATTCTTCCCCCAAGGACCCATCGTATAAAACACTAAAGCCCGTTGGGGAGACTAGCATGAATTTCAGGAGAGATACCTTGATTCACTATGCCCCACGGGCGGTAAGTATTTAGTGAATATATTGCTAGGAGGGGAAATTAAGTTTTGAGGGGGGTGTAAAAATGGTACTTATTTAATACCCCGGTAAACATACGACTAGAAATGTTTCAGGAGAAATAGACTATTGCTTCTTTCTGAACTAATCGCAGTTCCTTGACAAATATTTTTTTATTTTACTTTCTTGCTATTAGTCAAAACATTGCATTGTCTATCCCACACAAAACTAGCGAATATTTATCGGGGCTTTTTAGGTGTTCAATTTTTTTTCAGTGTAATTAATGACATAAAAAAATGATGAAATTTAGAATTGGCTAAGCTCTATTTTGGCTATTTTATATGAAGTGTGGGGGTGGGGGCAAGTAGTTAGTGAATATAATGAAAGGAGGGGAAATTAAGTTTTGAGGGGGGTGTAAAAATGGTACTTATTTAATATCCCGGTAAACATACGACTAGAAATGCTTCAGGAGAAATAAGGCTATTGCTTCTTTCTGAACTAATGACAGTTCCTTGACAAATATTTTTTTATTTTACTTTATTGCTATTAGTCAAAACATTGCATTGTCTATGCCTCACCAAAATAGCGAATATTTATCGGGGCTTTTTAGGTGTTCAATTTTTTTTCAGTGTAATTAATAACATAAAAAAAAGTATTTAGTGAATATAATGCTAGGAGGGGAAATTAAGTTTTGAGGGTGGGGTGAAAAATGAACATAGTTTTTAACTTTATAAAATAATGGTTATTTCACATAGAAAATAAACCCTTTTTTATAGATTAATGAATTAGCAGCGCCATCAACATCGGGTCATGAAGCATCCATTTTTAGTGGACCTGAACCAATCATCGCACCACCAATGGAGTTTAGGGATGAGCCTACACTAGTTCTTGATAATATGGAGTGGCATAGAGGTTTTTTAAATGATTGTTTTGGGGACTTGGCCAGCCTAGATGATCTAAACTGTGACATTGACGTGGTGGAGGACCCGGAATGGACAGATAGATTTATGAGAGAGCATTTAGGTGATGTTAGTAGTAGTAGTACTAGTGCATCTAAACCGGGTCCTCTAAAGAAATTCTGTCACACGATAATACAGGCTGGCTTGATCAGCTATCCCCAAGCACCCTGGAAGATATACTAACTAGCCTAGGGGATTTCATGCCACGTCCATCCAATTTAATTGAACAGACTGGGAGTGGTGCTATTGACAATTCTATGCCACCCCCACCATTCCTGTTAATGATATCGCTAGTTCTAGTACTAATAACGATATAACATCATCACAATTATCCCCACTTCCAGACATTTTTCTTTCCAACTCTGCCTTGTACCATACATAGGTCTACAGCGCTAAATTCGGTAATCCATTTAACTCTTTAGTGTCAGGGGATATAATAACAGATCCCCTGGACATTACCCATTTATATGTTAACAAGATTCGAGCCATTCTTGAACAACAGATGGGGGTGTGGGGGTGGGGGTCAGTTTAAAAGCATCAATAGCACTAAAAATATTTTTTTAAAATGAAAATGCGAGCGAGCTATATTCGAAATACTTGCACACAGAGATGTTGGCAATTCACCCGCATTTATCAAATTATGAGGATTTTTTTTTTAGATTGGATTAATAGCATTCAAACTAAAGTGGCTAATTATAACGAGGGGAGTTTAAACGTTAATATTTGTAGATTTAAAAAGGATTTTATTTTAAGAGGTGGGCATGGGGAGAGGGCTATAGTTTTAAAATATCATTCAGATTTAGAGGGATGTAAGGGGATACAACGAATCTGTTTCAATATGAGGCTACAGTGTTTCAAGTATGCATTTTTAATTGTCACATATAGACCTCTTCAAAAAGATGCATCTAAGAAAAAGTGGGATGAATTGGCAGTTAATGGCAGAGAGGGTTCAAAGTTCCCAAATAATAGATTTTAATTGTTTAAATGGTCAATTTCCCGTGACATTAAAAGGAATAGATATTTTCGAGCGGGCTAATGCACAATTAAAGATTGGTGTCACGGTGTTGCAGTATGAAATAGAATTTGAGGAGGGCCACCGTTCCGATAAGAAGGGCGTATTATTTCCAGTGAGGGCTCCTTCAATTGAATCAGTGGAGCATTGGTTGTGGCTTCTATACACGCCACCCGCAGAACCTGATTCAATTGGAAATTTTAATCGAATTACTGATATTAGTAGGGTTCTAAGTGTGGGTAAATATTGGAGTGGTGTGTGTTATTACTGTCCAACATGCCTCTCAAGATTTCGCTCTGATTTAAAGTTAAAGAATAACATGAAACGCTGTAAACGTCATGGATACCAGGCTGTGGAAACGGTAGGCGGAGATAGAGCGATCTTACGTTATAAGAATTTCCAAAACACGCTCCTACAGAGCAATAAGATTTCTTTGGACTGCGAGGCCCGACTCACAGACGTGTACGATTCGTCAAATCCAAATCGTGTTAAAATACATGAAGCCATAGGGGTCTCTTACGCTCAGGCGCAACGAAATTCCAATAGTACCATGCAAGTGCTGAATGTAGTTGAGACGTTGGACGGTGAAGGCTTCATGCGCTCGGCATTGGTCAGTCTAATCAAAACAGCGAACGGTGCAATTTTGCGCCTTCGTTACACAAACTATCCTATGCTCCTATCACCAGATGACAGATTGGCCATTAAAAATCGTAAAATATGTTGGGTTTGCAAGGGGAAAATTCGTCAAATCCAAATCGTGTTAAAATACATGAAGCCATAGGGGTCTCTTACGCTCAGGCGCAACAAAATTCCAATAGTACCATGCAAGTGCTGGATGTAGTTGAGACGTTGGACGGTGAAGGCTTCATGCGCTCGGCATTGGTCAGTCTAATCAAAACAGCGAACGGTGCAATTTTGCGCCTTCGTTACACAAACTATCCTATGCTCCTATCACCAGATGACAGATTGGCCATTAAAAATCGTAAAATATGTTGGGTTTGCAAGGGGAAAATTTGATGATTGTGTAGGGAATGGAGGGAGGAGGAAGGTGATCGACCATGATCATTTGTGGCAGGAAATTACATCGGGGGGGGGGAGTAACTTTAGAGGGGTAGCACATCAATCGTGCAATTTAAACGTTAGACAGCAATATTTCGTACCTGTTTTTATACACAATTCCAATTATGACTTAAAGTTTGTTCTACCGGCGTTGGCCCACATTGCCAAGGGTGGAGTTGTAGATGACGCATGTATAGATGGTTCTTTTTCATATAATATCATACCCAAATCATCGGAGAAGCTACTGCTGCTAGAATTCATGTGGAAAACAGTTGACAAGGGTAACACGGGCCTGAATAAAATCCGTTTTTTAGACTGTTTCAGCTTCTCCCCCAAATCCTTAAGTCAATTGATTCAGGTACAGAAAAATGACAGTTTTGACAGCTTCCTCCTCCTTAAACAGCGCTTCCCCGATGATGAAATGTATGATCTATTAACGTGTAAGGGTATATATGCATATGATTATTACAACTCTGCCTCGAGGCTAGATGAGGTGTCATTACCGCCCATTGAAGCTTTTACAATTCTCTTACTGAGAGTGAGTTCACCACTAGCGACTATGAATTTGCTAAGAGGGTTTGGGCAAAGGGGGGATGTAAAAATGAGTGGGATTATTGTAAACTATACTTAGCCCCTGACGTACTCACTCTTCTGGACATTGTGTGCAAGAATACGGATAAAATCTACGGGGAATTTGGGTTGGATTTAGGTTATTATTTTTCCACTCCTCAGCTGGTGATGGACTTGATACTTAAAATCAGCAAAGAAGAAATAGGTCTGATCACCGATGTGGATCAGCATCTGTTTGTAGAGAGATCAATGAGGGGTAGGTATGTTTTTCAAGGGGACCGTATCATGAAAACTGATCCGACTGGACAGCACACCGATGAAAAGTCAGACGCAGTTTTTTTGGATATGAATTCCCTTTACCCATCGACAATGTCTCACTACTGTTTGCCGTGTGGCAGTTATAAATGGCTTAACAATCCATGTGCTTCGAATTTCCCCGACATTGCTAGCGGTGAGGAGAATGGGGCAAAGGGATGGTTTTTTGAAATTGACGGTGAAATACCCATGGAAATCCATGACTCGGTAAAATACTTTGTTATTCCGTGCATAAATAGACCGGTGGGAAGGGACTCTCTGAGCCCCTACAATTTATCTTTAGTAGAGGATGGGAGTATGCACTGGGTACCTTCAAAACAAAAACTAATTGCCGACCTCAACCCGAAACAGAATTTCGTTGTTCATCACGTGCTATTGAAACGGATGGTGTCCAATGGTTTTAAAGTCACAAAGATTCATAGAGCCCTTTGATCAAAAGCCTTACATGAAAACGTTTATTGACACCTTTGTCAGTAAGCGTTCACAAGCGAAAACGAAAGTTGAAAAAGAAGTCTATAAACTCATTTTGAACTCAGCCTTCGGTAAAATGTGCGAAAGCGTACGAAAAAGAAGTTGATGTGACATTGTAACCAATCCTAAAGATTGTGCTCGAATCATTGCGGATCCAAACTTCACATCGTTCACAATCATAGACTCTGATATGGTGCTCCTACATCGCAAGAAAAGAAACATTGTTTTAAATAAAAATATTGCAGGCAGGAGTACAATAACTGAAATATCTAAAAAACTCATGTTGTCATTTTATTATAATGTTGGCAAGGTACAGTGGCCGATTGAGGGACAAGTTCAAGTGTATTATGGGGACACTGATTCACTCCTGTTAAAAGTTAAAAATGAAAATCTATTGAATGATTTGGAAAATGGCGAGTACATTAGCTCACGAATGGACTACACCAATTGGGATGAATCCCGCTACCCAGAGCTAGTGAAACACCAGGTCCCAAATCAATTGTTAATGTTTAAATCTGAAACGGGTAGCGATCTGATATCCAGTGGTGTGTTTCCTGGGCCGTAGGTATACTGTGTGGAAACGCACAACAAGGATATCAAACAAGTTTGCAAGAAGCTACCTACACACTTTGTAAAAAATAATTCCGACATGGATGTGTATAGAAACTGTGTGGAACGTAGTTTAGTCCCAAGAGCGAAAGTCATGGCGATTCGCTCCTTACAATTTAAAAACTAAACAGTTAGAGCTGAGAAAAACGCCATGTCGGCCATATCAGACAAAGTCTATATACTTGAGGATGGTGTGAAGGTACTACCACACGGTCACTATTTAATCTCAGACCGAGTTGAATGTGTAGAGTACAGAAAACAACTCGGTCTACAAAAATTAACTTAAATTCTTTAAAAGTACAAATTGGGTGGGAGGGTGGTGATGGGTGTTTTAAATTCTTTTTTCTCTTTTTTATCACAAACAATTTTCAATGTGTGTGCAAGGCAGAGCAATTTCATCCTTAATTCCACTATTTAATGCCCCCCTCTGGCCCACCGCATCAGACCCCGCGGCGCTTCCCGGCCCCCGCGGAACTTCCCGGCCACGGCAGCGGCCACCCTCGGCCTTCGGCTGCCACAGCGGCCACCCCCGGGGGGAACCCCATTTCAAATTTAAAATGTTGTAAATAAAAGTTTGATATTATTTTAAGTGTTTATATTCTAATAATTGTTGTATTTTATTATAAATAAATAAAAAAAGTTTATTTATTAAAGTTTTTTTCTAGTGCTTATGTAAAATAAATGTTCCTTTTTTTATTATAAATAAATAAAAAAGTGTATTTTTTCATGTTTAATGTGCTTTTTTCATGTTCAATGTAGTATTTATAAAGTGCTATTACTTTTATGTATAATAAAAGAAAATATGATTCTTTATTGATTTTGTTCTTCTTCTCATTATTCTTGAACGGACTAGTAGGGAAATTATTTAGTCATTATAAAACTATAGTCTACAGTTAGTTTTTGGTGCACTTTTGAAGGGAACATGTATTAAAAAAAACACCATTCAGATCGTTTCTGTATGGCCCATCAATGTCAGGCAAAGCAACTTTCTTAACTAAAATAATTAAAAATTGCGATAAAATGTTTGTGGAAAAGCCAAAAAAATCTACTATTGTTACAGTATTTGGCAGGAGTCATACGATAAAATAAAAGCAATTGGCATATCGGGGTTGGTGCAGATACAATTCATACAGGGACTTGATGTTTTCAGCATTATTGAACCAAACTCTTGGCTGATTATTGACGATCTGGCTGAATCTATTGAACAATGGTCCCAGGAAATGCTACAACTGTTCACTGTTCACTCTCATCATGAAAAGATTTCCGTTACTCTGGTTCTACACAATCTCTTTCACCAGAGCAAATGTATGCGAACACTTGCATTGAACTGCACCTACTATATCATCTACAGAGTTGTTCGTGATTCTAGCTCGCTAATAACTCAATAAACAAATATATCCTGGCGCCCCTAAATTTCTGCTCTCAGCATACAATCAGGCAACTAATAAATCCTACGGCTATATCCAATTAGATCTTAATCAAAATACACCCGAGGATCTGCGTGTAGTCACAGATATTTTTGACAATGAAATTACAGTATATCTCCCCGTGAACAGTAAAAAGACCTATTAGTTGCTATCATGACACTGAAGAAATTACATGAAAATAGACACCTATTTTCCATTCTAAGCACTTCAAATACCTCGCTTAGGAAAGCCATACTCAAACATGGTATTGACAATGATTTC
Source organism: Artemia sinica (assembly GCA_027921565.1). Taxonomy (NCBI): domain Eukaryota; kingdom Metazoa; phylum Arthropoda; class Branchiopoda; order Anostraca; family Artemiidae; genus Artemia; species Artemia sinica. The sequence continues at coordinate 36,012,793 of CM051261.1, read as the reverse complement.
ATTAATCTAATATCCGAGCTTTGTTTAAATTTGACCGAGGGCAATGTTCAACTGCCAGAAGAAGTTAAGCAACAGGCAAAGCAACATCGTTCCATTGTACGTACATTGGCCTCTAAAAACAGAGGACATAATTTTAAAAGGAAACGTCTTCTTCAGGCGGGCGGTAGCTTTTTCACACTTTTACTGCCAATAATTGCAGCACTTGTAAACAGTTTTCTCTAGAGAATGGCAAAACCCTATAAATTGACGCCAATAGAACTCGCTCTCTAACCCGTGGAACACTTTGAGAACAATCTGAGTAAATTCATTGACAACGAGAATATTGAGGATGATAAAAGACTGCTTTTACTTCAAGATGCACTTCGCCGAGTGGACAAACATAAGCCCTGTCGTGCGAAGACCAGTGGTATTGATCACAAAAAAGAACCATATCCTCAGGATTCTGCTGCTGCTGCTGCTGCTGGAACACAATTAAAGAAGAAGGAATTGGATTCAATTGTGTTGAAAATTGGAAATCTAATGCCCCACTCATATCGTGAACAAAGTAAACGACTCATAACATATCTCATGGAAAGTGGTCAAGATCATATTCAAGTTGATAGCAATGGGAAGGGGATTATAATTCAGGGCAAGAGCTATAATCTACTTGATTTAATCTATGATATGGTTACAAATCGTAAAGGACTATTATCATTTGTCGCTCATCTATACAACTTTCTAAATACATTAAACTTCCCCAAAAGCCTTATTAGCAATAGACAAATTCTAAAAAAAATTAAATGAAAATGCACCCTCAACACCATTAAAATATGAACATGAAGAAGAAGAAGAAGATTTTAAATCAATCTTAGAAAATACTAGCACACCTAGTGGAAACATTAATTTGAAAATGAGGAGCACACCATTGATAGCTAGACAAAAGCGAAAACGTATCAAGTCAATGTCGCCATCACCCCCATCGTCAACCACTAGTATACAAAAGGATAGCGGACGTTACACTACGTGTTTACGTTCAAAATGGTTGAAGTTCTGAAAGGTGTTTATGAAAATATTGGTGAAGCGGGAAGTTTAAGTTCCCCCACCACTCTTTCCAAATTCACTGGTGTTCAAACTAAAATTGTACAAGACTATCTACAAAATGAATCTTGTTACACTTTGCATAGAAATCGTAGGCTTCGTGCTAATCATTATCGAAAAACTAAAGCCTTTTCCCATTGCATATAATGCAAGCAGATCTCTTAACTCTAGATGAGAATCAAAGACGTCACAATACACCGTACAAGTACATTCTACTTGCAATCAGTATTTATAGTCGTTATGCATATGCAATTCCATTGCGGTCAAAGAGAGGCGATGAAGTTGCTCAAGCTATAGAAAGTATTCTCGAACAGGATTCGTATAATAAATTCAAACGGTTCACGGTAGTGAATTTGTTAATCCCCATGTTGCAAAAGTACAAGCGAAATATAATACACTGCTCTATCATTGTCATAGTCCAATAAAGGCTGCACTGGCCGAACGATTGATAAGAACTATTCGACTTTTAGTTTCAAGATATTGCACATTGAAAAATACATCTGCTTTTATTCATGATTTAGATAAAATCATGTTGATTTATAATAAACGACCTCATCGATCATTGTCCAACTCAACCCCAACGGAAGTTCATCATTCTGATCATGATACAATTGATACCTTTCTTAAACAATATTCCAATGAAACGATTGTCAATAAAAAAATTCAATTTTGGTGATGATGTTCGAATTAATAGAACAACTAATGTTTTTGAAAAGGGGAATTACTTGTGGTCCACAGAACTTTTTAAAGTGGCAAAAATCCTAGACACTAAACCCATAACTTATCGTTTGCGCGATACCAAAGATGAAGAGATTCTCGGTGGCTTTTATGACTATGAACTACAAAAAGTAAAAAATAATAGTGAAATCTATCAAATTGAAAAGATATTAAAGACTCGTACTCGCAAGGGTAAGAAACAGTCATTTGTTCAGTGGCTAGGATACAACTCTGATTTTGATTCTTGGATCGGTGTTGAAGATATTGACAATGCCCAATGATTTCTATGTAACATTTATGTCTAACGTTTCCGATCCTCTCTACAATGACTTGAATAAAACAAGTGATTATTGGACAAAACTCACCCCCGCCATCAAATTTGATGACGGAAAGTATGAAGTGGCTCTTGTCGATTGTATTCTCAAAAATACCTATGACATCCTGAGAAAGGATCGTGTGTATGATATAAAAGTTATACCATTCGATTGGTCACTCTTTGTCGAGTATGACTGGGTTGAAGCACTTAAATCTAGCGAATATCCACATGTCAAATTAAAATATATAGAATATGATAGTATGACAGATTTGTGTCGTACAATCAATAGAAAAATCTCATATCGTTGGAATGGTACATTCCATTTTAATTATTCAATGGAGCACGATAGGATTTACATTACCTCACCTGTTGACACTGAAATAATTCATCTCAATGATAATCTGAGAGACGTTCTTGGCTTTAAACAGAATATGATCAATGGGAAAAACGCTGGCACCGTTTATGGGATGGATCAAGTTATTTTTGCTGATTATCCACCTGGTTTCGCCTCGGACTCTTGCATATTTCTCTATGCATCTTTTGTGGAAACATCGAGAGTAGGTAATTCAAATGTCCCCCTCCTACGTGTTCTTGAACGAAAAACAACTCATGAACTTGTTCATCACTATAATATAAAGCATCTTGAGTATGTTCCTGTAAACACTTCGTATTTGGAACTCTTTCAGTTAACACTAAAAAGTGAATTGGGTGATCCTCTAGCAATAACAAAAGGCTTAGCAGTGATTACATGCTATTTTCGACCCATTGTCGGCGACACCACCTCCTAAAATGAACAATAGAAGAATTCCATTTGTCTGTCCCGATATCAGTTGCTATGTTGGTGCTCTGAGTCCACATCAAATAGGTCATGGATTGGACTACTACAATGGGTGTACTACATTGTCGGGCTGTGGTCATATTCTGTTTACTAGGCTATTTCGTTCTGCACGACCCCTTGCCTTGTACATGCTTATTCAAATTTTGTGTACCTGGCTGTAGGTCTTGATAGCTGGTTTACTAGGCTATTTCGTTCTGCACGACCCCTTATCTTTTACCTGCTGCATCAAATTTTGCTGCCTCAAGACTACAGGACTGGGGGTCGGGTAAGAATTTCAAGGAGAGTGTTAAGGAAAATATTAGATCTTCAGCAAGAGCCGTTGGTGAGCAATTAAAATCTCAGCAAAATGGGAAGGGATTGAAAAGGAAGCGTGTGCGTCATTCACTCATCAGTATCTACCCAGGCGGGAAGCGATGGACATCAACAAGGACTTTGAGGAATAAAACGAGGAAGAGCAATAAGAAGAAAAAGAAAAAGATTTTTAGATCAAAGAAGGATTTCTTCAATTAAGATGACTTATCTCCCCCACAAGGAAACACATCCATCAATCAGTTCCTCATTGAATCTGTTCATTGATGAAAATGTTGATGTCTGTGTCAAGTATGGCTACTATGAACAATTTCATTTCCAGCAACCTCTCTCGGAAAATATACACTTTCAAATATTTTCCAATGAAGACTATTTCATTGATTTGTCATCAACATTTATTGATTTAAATGTTGCGACGAAGAAAAAGTCAGATAATACAACTCCAACTGCTGCCAATGGTCTCTCCTACGAAAACTGTATTCTACACAACCTGTTCAAACAAATTAATGTATTTATTAATAGAACACTGGTGAGCACTAGCAAATAATTTATCCAACTATGCAAGCTACATACAATTTATGATGATGACACCAAAGGCATATAAGGAGTTGAGAGGACAGTCATTGGGCTATGAATATCGATCAGGTGTTGATACTGACGGTGAGTTGACTACTGCAGTGACCCAGGAGTATAATTTAGTTGGAAAATTAATCATGAGATTTTCAATATATCCCAATGGTTACCCCCCAATGTCAAGATTGACATAAAGTTGCAACTAGCCCCTTCGAATTTCATTTTGAGAAAAACACTCCCCGCAGCACCCGATGCAAATGTCATTATCACATCGGCAATTCTCCACGTCCGAAAATAACAGGTTATGAGCTCTGTTGCATTGGCAGTGGAAAAGCTAAGAGCCAATGGCAGCAACATTAAACTTCATGTCCCCCATACGATCACCAATCAACTTCACACTGCCACCGGCTCTCGTAGCTATACCGATCCATCATTTATCAATGGAGAAATCCCATCAAAATTGGCTTTGGCCTTTGTGAAGAGTGGCAGTGCCGTTGGATCCTGGACTGAATCCCCCCATGATTTTAATTTTTTCGGTCTATCTAGCCTTGTGTGCAAAGTGAATGGTATTCCACTGTACACTCTGTCATTTGACAAAAAATCCTATAGAACTCTGAACGAGTTGACCATGCAATCCCTAGATCATGACTCACAACTATTTGAAAATGGAATAACCGATTCAATGTTTTCAAAAATCATGGTGTAATTATTTTGGACTTGTCGGGGACCCAGGATTTGAGCATAGTACGAACAGGGAATGTACGTTTAGAGTGTACATTTGCCGATGCTTTGACTGAGAGTATCACGCTAATATCATTGAGTCAATTTGAAACCTATTGGGAAATCACACCCGACGGCAGTGTTCTACTAGACCTAGCACCATGAACAAAAACCAAATAATCAACGTATTTAGTATGGATCCATAGATGTCCCAGTAAAAGTCCTATTGCATACCATCGGACTTCATTGAAAAAATTCCAAGTGTTAACAATACCCTAATCATTGCTAGTAGCAGTGCATCGACTTTGAACACAGGCAATTAGCTATGCATCTTTCAAACAGCGAAGAATATTTAATTTTTTGATCCTCTTGGCCTATCATATAAATTCTACACTCCACACATCAGTAACTTTATTGAAAGCAGTGGGAAAACTATTATTCAAAATCAGAGGAGAGTACAGGATTTAACGACTAAGACATGCGGCTTTCATGCTCTACCCTTTTTCATGTTCAGATGTCGTGGCTATACCTACAAGCGGTTTCTCGACATCTATGTTGACTTACCTGGATTGAACGACTTTCTAGTGGAAAATATACTTGCAAACGTGTTTAATATTGATTTTAGCGCCCTATGAATAAAATGTTCTAAAAATGTATGTAAAATTGTTTATTAATAAAAATAATGTATGTACATGATAAAAACGACTTTTCTACTCTTTAGATTTCATCTTCTACTTGGTATAGGTATTTGTAGAGAACAACTAATGGGGGTAGATTATCTGAATTCACAGTATACTGATCCTGATGTGCTGCAATGTCAGGGTCACATTTTCTACAGTAGAGTGTAACTTCACTCTTGTCATATCTCTTTGTATAGTCAATGATACTATTCTCATTCATTTTATAGAATTCACATGTTTCAATTTGCTTATTTGAAGAAATGTCACAAACAGTGTCCTCAAGTGGCGAATCACTTTTTTTCACAGCCAAATAAAAATCTGTGGGCTTATAATCATAGTAGCAATTGTCTTCACAACGATGACGTAGAAACCAAATTCTTTTATTGTTCCAACAGTTGAATCACTGACCCGGCTTCTCCTCCCAAAACAATCTAAAACCACGACGATACCAATCTCGTAGCAGTGAACTAAAATCACGCTTAGGATTCTTTCCAATCATACCAGGATATGTATTCTCCCACTGATTACATTTATCATAGTGGCAATTGGAGCATAGGTGCCATCTAGGATGAGAGTCACACACCTCTTCAAGACAGGAATTACAACCTTTAATTTGAACAGCATATCCTCTATGCAATTTACACGGGTTGCATAATCTGCACTTTTCATCATACTCATCAATCATTGTGCAATTCTCAGATGATGACCAGCTGCCCAGTGTGTACATGCATAGTGGACTTGTATGGAACATTTTTTCATGTGTTGACACTCTCACTGCCACAATGAAACTGAGCTACTATCAATAAATTTAGTGGGATAGATAAAAAGAGAGGAGTAAATCATCCTTGAACACCATTTTTCTCATGAAAAAAAGTCCTAAATTTCTAAACTAGTGTTTAAAAGCATATCCACATTATCATTTTGCCGTGTCGTGATTAATATGTCAATAAATTGTGTAAATGCCGTTGGTCCACGACGTAAAAGCTTCATGCAATAGTCTAATGATGGAGAATCAGTTTTCATTATATCAACAAGCATTCCCTGAGAAAAAATCTTCTTTTGGATAGATAGCTCTAGAAAATCATCATATAGAATCAAACGTTTTTCCATAAACACAAGATTCCCCATGATTCGCTCTTTCTCTAATCTATCCATTTTTTAGAGTCCTAACACTCTCACAACCAACTTCAGACTAACCAAAATTTTTTTTCTTCTCTAAAAAAAAAATACACGCTAGCCTACTATAGAAAGAAAATATCTTTGATTTAGAAACAGTTTTATTGAGCATAATTACAACAATAATAATCACTGATTAAATTTGTTTTCATAAACATATTTCACTAGCGCATCTAATGCTGCCTGAAGCCTATTTATATGCACAATATTCAGTTTCGCAGCAAAACATAATTGCTCCTCCATTTTAAATTTGCTCAATGATATCACGTATCTACCATACATATCATCCCATTCAAGGCATAGTCTACAGCCTCCTGTTATTTCCACAACCACGTTTGGTACTCGTATCTCTCTGCTGCCGGCTCCACCATCAACCTCCAATAGTGTAAATGCTTCACTCATTTTCTCTACTAATATCGTCTCAAACAAACTATTCTCTCTGAATTCAATTCTCTTACTAATATAAATTGCAATGAAAATCACTCCTTTTATTCGAATCCAATTACCAATCTTTAAATAAACACCGTTTCTTTTTAGCGTAAAGTTTGGATTTGTTGCATGAACTTATCTGCACTTAACTGAAGTGCACGGAATGAAACTGCGAGTTCACTGTCACACTTTGTTGACTTTTTTGGAAATATCGTTGATCATTGTATATTCCACATCTGCTGCATATTAAAACTCTAGCGCAAAGAGTGTGGAGCTTGAATATGAGAAAAAAATTACCCCCAAAAGATAAACGCATAACTCGAAACACAAATTTACCTTGAACCCCCCCCCCCGCCTACCTATCAGCAAAAAACAGTCCTTGATTATCGAAACTCAAACCAGTGCCTCTAAGAGAAAATTAATAGAGGGTTCTATCGATCGTCGATTTTGAGCTCTAATGCCCTTTTCATTTGATAATAGAGATCACGACATCAAAGGTTCCATTTCCAGGCATTTTAGCAGCAAAGCCATAAAATTTACCCAAATTGAGTGAAAGTACCATCGGATGGAATTTCCAATTTTCAAGGACATATAATGTAAGATGTTGGTGTATCTTGTGCCATAATGTACGCATAGAAAAACTACGAAGTTAAATTGGGAAAAATTGAAATTTTATGTGGTTGGTTGTTGTATTTAGTTGCAATGAATATAAAATATTCCAGCTCAACCTCAGCATAATGGTCTCAACTTCTCCACACCATCCATGGTTTCACAGCTAAGTGTAGTTAAGGTCATGCAACAAATGTCAAACTTTACGCTAAAAATAAACAATGTTTATTTAAAGAAAAACAGCGAAGTTCTCTATTATTTGCCATAAATTGTAACAAATTACTTTAGATATTTCGTATAAAGTTTTTTTGAAACTATTGGGGGGGGGGGTGAAAATATTGAAGAATTTATCCAAGCTAATCCGACAGCAGGGATGAACCTGTCTTTGGTGAATCTCACTCTTAGTTAGGTAAAACTTTTTTTGTGTGTATGCTTTTTCACCAGCGTGTTGAAACTTGATGTCATTATGCTTAGTAAAACGTCATTGATAACATTCATCGACACATTACGTCATTATTTTCTTGGGTCAGGTTTTTCTAAGATCATCTTTTGACCTTTTTTTAATACAAAAAGTTAAAAAGAGCAAAATAATTTGATTATTAGGGGCTACAGATTTTGTGCCCAAAGTTTTCATCAGTAGAATAATAAGAAAACAAATTTAAAATTCTTTATCATTTGAGTAGAGAGGGAGGTGCTACTCCGAACAGGGCTCCTTATATGGGCATAGAGTCCCTAGGGAGAACACGTTGTTAATGGGGTCAATGACCTCTTTCTCCAGGTGTGTTTTTGGCACGCTCGAGGCGAATGTTATGATCCAAGAAAGAGTATTTGTTGTTTTGGCACGCTTGAGGCGAATGTTATGATCCAAGAAACAGTATTTGTTGTTGTTGTTTTTGGCCAAGTGCCCGCTAGGGGAGAATGTTATGATCTAGGAAAGAGTATTTGTTGTTGTTGTTTTTGGCCAAGTGTCCGCTAGGGAAGAATGTTATGATGTCAGGAAAGAGTACTTGTTGTTGTATGCACGATGCAAATGTTATGAGTTTCCAGAAATAGTATTTGTTGTTGTAAGCTCGATGCAAATGTTATGAGTTTCCAGGAAACCGTTAGATCACGTGTTTCCTTCTCAGCCAATCAGAGGGCTTGTTTACATAACAATTCGCCCTTGAGATTTCGTATATAACGGGCATGCAATGTGATTAAATTATCAGAAAGTATTTTGACACAGTTCAAACAACTAGAATGGATAAATTTGACTCTTTAGAAGCCATGCCAACTTCAATTTGCAATGTAAGTACATTTTTTATTTTCAAATAAAATTATTTTCCTTGGTCACTCTCCAGTATATTCAGGTAAATCCCCCCCATACAATACAAACATCACTATACAATCTTTATACTCGATAGAAAACATAAAATATATTCTTTTTACCCTCAAAACCTAACCCCCTCACCCATTGTTTTACAACCAAAATTCTCGCAAATACAAATAATTTTCTTTTCGAAAAATTATAGCCTTTCTCTATTGTGATTTAAAGTGTCTACTGACTTCTGTCAATTTTTAAAGAAAATGCCGCTATGTTTTGACATAATGCTCTATGTGAGGTTAAAATTAGCTGTCACCCTTTTCCATTTGTGTTTACCAACGCGGCGGCCAAGTCAAAAGGAACTGTTTCACTCTCAAAATTAAAACACTTTGTGGCAATTGCAATAATTAGGCGCAGACGCAATGCGCTATTTTGGAGAAGTGAAACGGATTATTTTCAAATTAAAGTCTAACAATATATTTAGGACATTATGTAAAAGGGGGAAGAGGGGGCAATGCCTCGCTTCTAACAGCTTCGTTGTAAGTAAATTATGTAAAAGGGAGAGGGAGGGGGCAATGCCTCAATTCTATCGCCATCATTGTAAAATGAAAACAAACTGTGCAAGGCTGATATGCAAGGCTAGAAAGAAAAGTCTTTAGGAGTTGCATGAAGCTTATATTATGTGTAAATTGAATAGCATTTTAACCTATGTTTGCAAAATTTAGGCCTATAGGCCGCTGGGTTAACGATCTTTTTTTTTTATCTAATTTAAAGCCTATAGACTGGAACATTTAATATTTTTACAAGTTGTCTAATAAAAACGTTTGATTTCTAAGCCTAATATATTTCTCGCGAAATTTTTACTTTTTGCTTTGCTGAAAAAGGGTGGAGGAGGGGGCTTCTTTGAGATAAATGCTTTTCTAGACAAATTATGTCTGACAATAAATTCTGTAGAAGGGGGTACTAATTTCCTTCTTTAAAATAAAGGGGGAAATTATTTTGATACTAATTTTTTCTCTTCTTTAAGGCAAATTATGAAGAATGTATTTCGGCCCCTCCAGCTGTAAAGAGAGCTAGGGGTAACGCAAATAGTGAAGAATGCACGACTCCTCCATCAAAGAGAGCGAGAGATGGCGAGGCAGCCCGATCAGTGCCAGCCCCAATGCAGTCTGGTCAAAAACAGAAAAGACAATGGGCCACAAGGGTGGAGAACCCCGCTATACAAGCCAGCGACATCGATACCGCATCTATGCAAGCCCCTCTTAATCGAGCCTCAATGCCGCCTCGTCAAGTTGCAGCCTCGGCTGCACGAGCCCGGTGTGACACTAGCCCTACTGCGAAAGATAGTGATGGACATGATATGATCCATTTGAACCCCAGTCATACAGCTGGGCCTTCAAGACAAGCCGTAGGCCAAACACTGGCTCCTTCTCACGCAATATCTGAGCTATCAGCCCCCCGTCAAGTGTCAGTGCACTCTCCTCAACTGTTTCCGTCAAGTCCTGAGCCTTCCATGCAAGATAGAAGGGTTGGCTCCTTCAGGCAAGTCATATACCAACCAATGGCTCCCTATCATGCAATGGCCAAGCCTCCAGCTTCCTGTCAAGTGGTTGATCAATTTGAAGACGTGAGTATTTTTTTCAATCAAATAAGCTATTTTTTAGCTGTTAGAGATCCTTTTACTCTTTACTTTTGTCTTTTCACTTTTTTCTATTATTCGGGACCAAGAAATATCTAAACAAACCGATTTTTCAACCTAATACAACCTTGTCGAAGACATTAAAATGCTATTTTCACGATAATTCCCCCCCCCCCAAACACCCATTTTAAATTTCACTGTTCCATCCACTCAGAGATACCTAAATATAATTTTTTTTGCTTGTCAAACTGCTCTTTTTTTCTAATCTTTCCTATCACCTTATTTTTCTGCCAACTGTAGACATCTTCGTCCTTTTTTCAGCCTCATAATAATATTTTTAGGTAATTTCTAGACAATTAATAATCACCGCCTTTGAAACTCAAAATGTTATTTTTCACAATTGAATATCACATAGTTTTAAGACAGAGTTTATTCCATTTATCTATTGCACATATCGGTGTTCTAATTTGCACTGAATATTTCTAAATAGCTTTCAATCTTGCCAAGATTCTAGCGTGGGGAAACCGAGTTAACGGTTCCCAGCATTTAATTGTCGTATTTTCCTGCCTGTTGAAGTTCAGTCTTGGAAATCAGAACATTCGCGCGCGACAGGTTACAATAATTAAGCTCATGAGTTCACTGAATCTGTATGGAATTAGAAAGAAATAGTGACTTATGCAGTCTAAGTGAATATTTCAACTTTTGACGGGCATTATGTAAAGGGGGGGAGGGGGTCGGGAAGCGCTGTGGGAAGCACCGCGGGAAGCGCTGCGGGATGCGCCGCGGCCCGAGAAGCGCTGCAGGATGCGCTGCGAGATGCGCCAGGGGCCAGAGAAGCGCCGCAGGATGCGCTGCGGGCCAGAAAAGCACCGAAAAAAAAAAACTAGCACGTAATTATTTTAGTTTTAGTAGTTTAAATATTTGACTATCTCTTTTTTTTGAACAAATTACCGCCTTCTATGTAAAGCGTTGTTTTAGATTGTAAATATATTAAGTTGGAAATTGACTGCTTTCAGTTGAATTAACCAAATGCTACTACTAAGCGCTGACTTAAAACAATAATCCAAACTTTAACAGTAGGGATGATTTGAACACTTTGAAAATAAGCTATTTTTCATTTATAGGTTGGAGCATTGGTCCCTTACTCACCATCGTCATCAGGTGAAGAAGAGGAAGAACTCATTGAAGGGGCAATGGAGTTTCATGACATTCAGGACAATGAAACATCAGCTATCAATGACTGGCATGGTATCATTAACTCTGATGAAATACCTTTAAATATTGACGCTTTTCTATGCAATTATTTCAATGTAGAACCTAGCACAGTTGAGCAAGGCAATGTTCCTTGTTCAGAGGCGGACTTGCCAGTGCTAAGTCCAAATACCCTACAAATTTTAGAGGATTTTACAAGGAACCTTCCTCCCACTGATTACCTACTTCCACTTCAAACAACTGAAGTGGAGCATAGCCCAAATATTGTTGAACAACTTGGGGGAGGGGGTAATGTACAAGAGGGGGATACGACTTTTCCAGACTTTCAATTATCAAATTCAATATTAAATAATATAGTTGTTTTCACTGCGACGTTTGGGGATCCATTTAATACACTTATGGGGGGAAATTTTGTGTTTGATCCCGTAGAAATTGTGCATGCCTATGTAGATAAAATTCGTGCACTACTGGAGAACCAAAATCAGTTGTGGGGGGTAGGGATTCAATTAAGGTTTCTATTGTTTTAAAGGTTTTTTATTTAAATGAGGGGAAAAGTGAAGTTTATTATCATTATATACATTCCGAGATGCGCGTAATTTATCCGAATTTAGAAAATTTTGAGGGTGTTTTTAGCGAGTGGGTAGGGCAAATTTTAGCGCATCTCGAGAACTATAACGAAAATGGGAGCGGGTCTGTAGTTTTATTTATTGAAAATTTAAGTGTAAATATTTGTAAATTTAAGAAAGATTTTATTTTAAGAGGGGGGCATTGGGGCACGGGTACAGTTTTAAAATATAATCCAGATCTAGAAGGTTCTCAAGTTGTCCAGTGGATCTGTTTTGAAACAGATCAAAAATGTTTCAGGTATGCTTTCCTCATATCAGCATTCGAGCCTCTAGCACGTGACGCTACAAAGACGAATTTAGATCTCTGGGCTGTACATGGGAAGGACGGGTCCAATTTCCCAATTGTAGATTTCTCTTGTTTAGAAGGAAAATACCCAGTAACGCTACGATCTGTTGATATTTTTGAAAGGACTAATGCCCATTTAAATATCGGCGTTACTGTGGTTCAGTATGAAACTGAATTTGAAGATGGGGTTCGTTCTAAAAAGAAGGGGGTGGTTTTCCCAGTAAGGGGCCCGTCAATTGATTTGGTCAGACACTGGGTTTGGTTGTTATATACACCACCTAGTGAACCGAATGCAATTGGCCATATTAACCCAATTACCGACATTAGTAGAGTTCTGGGGGGTGGTAAGCATAGGGGGGAGCGTTTCTACTGCCCGACATGCCTGTCACAATTCCGTAGTGATATAAAACTACGGGATCACATGAAGCATTGTAGACGGCATGGATATCAGACAGTGGAAACGGTTTCAGGGGATAGGGCCATTCTACGCTTTAAAAATTTCCAAAACACCCTCCTCCAATGCAACAAAATATCTTTATACTGTGAAGCTAAGCTGGTGGAGGTGAACGATCCCCAATATCCAAACCGAGTCAAAGAACACCAGGCAATTGCAGTGTCCTATGCTCATGCGCAAAGAGACAGTTCTAACACCATGCGGTTGTTAGAAATAGTTGAGACATTGGATGAGAAAGAGTGTATGGTCAAGGCACTGACTAAACTAATTGGCACGGCTAATGGCGCTATTTCTCGTTTGAAATACCCATTATCCAATGGTGCTGTCTGCAGACGATCGTCTCGCGATTAAAAATCAAAAAATATGTTGGGTTTGTAAGGGGGAGTTTGAAGAGGAGGATAAGGGGACTAAAGGGAAAAGAGGGGGGAGGGGGAAAGTCAGAGACCATGATCACTTGTGGCAGGAAATATCATCTGGGGGTAGTAATTTTAGGGGGGTAACGCATCAATCGTGTAATTTAAATGTTAGCCAACAGTTTTTTATCCCTGTTTTTATTCACAATTCAAATTATGACTTAAAATTTATTTTACCGGCACTGGCACGTATGCACAGGGAGGGAGGGGGAGTAGACAGTCCATGGGTAAATAATTCATTTACCTATAACATTATTCCCAAATCGGCCGAGAAGTTGTTGCTTCTCGAACTGAAATGGCAGGTAGTGGATAATGGACATACGTGCTGGAATAAAATCAGGTTTTTAGATTCTTTTAGTTTTTTCCCAAGGCATTGAGTCAATTGATTCAAGTGCAGAAAAGCGACAATTTTGATAGCTTTCCCTTGCTTAAACAGCACTTCCCAGACAGTGAAATGTATGACTTATTAACCAGCAAAGGTGTATAAGCATATGATTATTACTGTTCTGGCGCTCGCTTAAGCGAGGTGAAACTACCTCCAATTGAAGCTTTTTACAATTCACTGATCAACAGTGAATGCACAGCCGAGGAGTATGAGTTTGCCAAGAAGGTGTGGGCTAAGGGGAATTGTAAAAATGGGTGGGATTATTGTAGACTGTACTTGGCCAGTGACGTTTTAACTCTGTTGGATATAGTCTGTAAGAACACAGACCAAATCTATTCAGAGTTTGGGTTAGATATAGGATATTATTTTTCCACACCCCATTTAGTGATGGATTTAATTTTAAAAATTAGTAGGGAGGAAATAGGCCTAATCACAGATTTAGATCAACACCTTTTTGTAGAGCGTTCAATGAGGGGAGGGTATGTTTTTCACGGGGACCGCGTCTTGTCAACCGATCCGAGTGGACAAAGCACCGGTGTAAAGTCAAATGCAGTGTTTTTGGACATGAACTCGTTATACCCCTCGGCAATGTCCCACTACTCTTTGCCGTGTGGGAACTATCAATGGCTTGAGAATCCTTGTGAGTTCCCCGACATTACCACCGTCGAGGACAATGGGCCACAAGGATGGTTCTTTGAAATTGACGGTCACATTCCGCTGGCGCTTCACGACTCAGTCAAAGATTTTGTTTTTCCCTGTATCAATCGACCAGTGACCAGGGACTCGCTGAGCCCCTACAATCGATCAATGGTTGAGGATATGGGGATGCATTGGACCCCCTCTAAGCAAAAACTGATTGCTGATTTGAACCCTAAGGAGAATATCGTTGTTCACCATGTGCTTTTGCACTGGATGGTGAACAATGGTTTCAAGATCACCAAAATACATAGGGTCCTGCAGTTCAATCAGAAACCATATTTGAAAACGTTTATCGATACTTTTGTCGATAAACGCTCTAGGGCAAAATCAAAGGTGGAGAAGGAATTGTACAAGCTCATTCTAAATTCAGCGTTTGGCAAAATGTGTGAAAGCGTACGTAACAGATCTCGCTGCGACGTCGTGACTGACCCTCTAGAGTGTGCACGAATTATTGCCGATCCCAATTTTACATCATTCACGAGCATAGAGGCTGGCATGGTTCTTCTACACAGGAAAAAGCGAAATGTGGTACTGAACAAGAATATAGCAGGCGGTAGTTCAGTACTATAAATTTCCAAAAAGCTCATGTTGTCATTTTTTTACAATGTGTGTAAGGTGCAATGTCCACGGGAGGGGGAGGTTCAAGTTTACTATGGGGATACAGATTCTCTGCTGTTAAAGCTAAATGGGACTGAAGATTTACTGGGTGATTTAGAAAAGGGGGAACACATCAGCTCGCGGATGGATTTCACCAACTGGAATCCATCCCTCTACCCCGAGTTGGTGAAACGTCAAGCCCCCAACCAACTATTAATGTTAAAATCAGAGACGGGGAGTGGTTTGATATCCAGGGGGGTGTTCCCTGGTCCCAAAGTTTATTGCGTTAAAACACACAGTGGGGATGAAAAGAAGACATGTAAAGGGGTGCCTACACATTTTTTTTAGAGCATTTTCAACATGAGCGTGTACAGAGACTGTCTAGAAAGTAGCCTAGTGCCGAGAGCACAAGTGCTTGCAATTCGCTCTCTACAGTATAGAAATTACACTGTGAGAGTGGAAAAAAATGCAATGTCATGTATATCTGACAAAGTCTATGTGCTCGAGAATGGTGTGAGTGTCCTGCCTCATGGCCACTATCGTATTTCAAACCGAGTTGAATGCATAGACTATCGCAATCAACTTGGTCTGGATAAACTAACCTAATCTGACTAACCAACTAACCACCACCACCACCACTGACCCAACTAACCCAACCACTAACCTCTAGCAGTGACGACAACTATTGTTTTCACCTCCGCGGCTCCCGGGGGGTGGGGGACCCTTCCCGCGACCGGCTTCCGGGGGGGGGGGGCCGCCCGCGGCCGCCCCCGGGGGGTGGGGGCCCTACCTTTAAATTAGATGTAATGTTCAACTGTGCTAGTTCATGTTCCAAGTGTATTTTGTTGTTGTATAGAAAAGTGTTGATGTACAAAAAAAAAGTGTTTAAAGACAATAAGTGCTGTAGATGGACGAAAGTGTTGTACAGAAAAGTGTTATTGCTATTGATGGACAAAAGTGTTTTTATTTATAAAGTGTTATCAATGTTCATGTTGAACAAATAGAGTTTTCATGTTGACCATGAAATTTTGTCAGGTTCTTGTTGAACAACTGTTATTTTTATCATTGTTCATGTTGAACAAATATTTGTTTTCATATTGCCGTAATAAATGCTGCCATGAAATATTGTTTTTGTTGTTCTTGAATAGATAGATCTGTGGTAAAATTACTACTTATTCATTGGACACATATGATTTACAGTTAGTCATAATCCGACTGTTGTCAACAGCATGTATCAATTTAAAACACCCTTCAGATCGTTTCTGTGTGGGCCCTCAATGTCGGGGAAAACAACACTTTTAGCTAAAATAATTCAAAATTGCGATAAAATGTTTTTGGAAAAACCGAAAAAATCTACTATTGCTATAGTATTTGGCAGGAGTCCTATGATAAAATAAAAGCTATTGCCACAACCATACCAATACAATTCATACGAGGACTTGATGTTTTCAATAGTATTGAACCGAACTCGTGGCTGATTATTGATGATTTGGCTGAATCCATTGAACAGTTCTCACAGGAAATGCTACAACTATTCACTGTCCGATCTCATCATGAACACATTTCCATAACCCAGTTCTACACAATCTGTTTCATCAGAGCAAATGTATGCGAACCCTTGCTTTGAATTGCACTATCTATATTATCTATCGAGTCGTTCGTGATTCTAGCTCACTCATAACTCTCAATAAACAGATATACCCTGGTGCCCCAAAATTTCTGTTGTCAGCGTACAATCAGGCGACTAGCAAGCCCTACGGTTACATTTTGCTGGATCTTAATCAGAGCACGCCCGAGGATCTACGTGTAGTCACCGACATTTTCGACAATGAAATTACATATATCTTCCAGTGAACAGTAGAAAAGGCTATTAGTTGCCATTATGACACTGAAGAAACTACACGAACAACGGCATTTATTTTCCGTTTTAAGCACTTCAAAACCCTTGCTTAGAAAAGCCATACTCAAACATGGTGTTGACAATGATTTCATTAATCTAATATCTGAACTTTGTTTAAATTTAACTGAGGGCAATGTTCAACTGCCAGAAGGTGTTAGACAACAGACAAAGCAACATCGTTCCACTGTACGTGCCCTGGCTTGTAAAAACAAGGTAAACAAATTTAAAAGAAAACGGCTCCTTCAGGCAGGTGGTAGCTTTTTCACACTTTTACTGCCAATAATTGCAGGACTTGTAAACAGTTTTCTCTAGAGAGAGAGAGAGAATGGCAAAACCCTATAAATTGACACCATTTGAACTTGTCCTCTCGCCCGTCGAACATTTTGAAGACAATCTAAGCAAATTCATTAATGATGAGAATATTGCCGATGACAAAAAACTGCTTTTACTTCAAGATGCATTGCGACATATGGACAAACATAAACCTTATCGTGAGAGACCCGCCGCCGATCCCTCTAAACAGGAAACATCTCTTCAAGATTCTGCACAATCAAAGGAGAAGGAATTGAATTCGATTGTATTGAAAATTGGAAACCTATTGCCACTGACCTATCGAGAACAGAGTAAAAGAGTATTATCTTATCTTGTGTTGGAAACTGGTGATCAAGTTCAGGTCGACAGCACAGGGAAACGAATTATAATTCAGGGAAAAAGTTATAATCTAGTTGATTTAATTTGTGATATGGTGACGAATCGTAAAGGACTCTTATCCTTTGACGATAATCTATACACCTTTCTAAGTGTATCAAACTTTCCCAAAAGTCTTATTGGCAATAAGCAAATTCTAAAGAAACTAAGAGAATATAGTCCTCCAACAACGCCAACACCATTTAAAAAAGAAGAAGATTCAATATTTGAAAATACTAGCACCACTGATTTTACAACACCTGTGGCTGCTAGTCAAAAGCGAAGACGAATTGATTCACCCTCCAGTGTGCAAAAGGGGAGTGGACACTACACTACGTGTTTGCGTTCAAAATGGATGAAGTTCTGAAATATGAAAATATTGGTGAAGCGGGAAGTTTAAGTTCTCCCAAAACGCTCCCTAAAGTTGTCTCCGGCACCACATTGAAAAATGCAAAAGAGAATCTAGAAAATGAACCGATTTACACACTACATAGGAATCATAGGCTTCGTGGCAAACAATATCGACAACCTAAAGCCTTTTCCCTCTGCATATAATGCAAACGGATCTTTTAACTTTAGACGCAATTCAACGGCGACACAATGCGCCCTACAAATATATTCTGGTGGCAATCAGTATCTTTAGTCGCTATGCCTATGCCATTCCATTACGGTCAAAGAGAGGTGTTGAAGTTGCTCGGGCCATTGAAAGTATTCTTGAACAGGATTCGTATAGAAAAATTCAATCGGATCGTGGCAGTGAATTTGTTAATCCCCATGTGCAAAAGGTTCTATTGAAATATAATACATCACTTTATCATAGTCACAGCCCGATAAAGGCTGCATTGGCTGAACGATTGATAAGAACGATTCGTCTATTAATTTCAAGATATTGTACATTGAAAAATACACCGGCTTTTATTCATGATTTAGATAAAATCATGCAGATATACAACCATCGACCACATCGATCTCTGTCCAACTCTAGCCCTCGGGATGTTCATTACAGTGAAAATACATTTGATGCTTTTCTAAAGCAATACTCCAATGGCAATGAGAAGAAAAAGAAGAAGAAATTCAATGTTGGTGATACTGTTCGAATTAATAGAACCACCAATATTTTTGAAAAGGGGAATTATTTATGGAGCACCGAACTTTTTAAAGTGTCCAAAATCCTAGACACCGAGCCCACAACGTATCGACTACGAGACACCAAAGATGATGAGATTCTCGGTGGTTTTTATGAATATGAACTGCAAAAAGTTAGAAACACTAGTGAAATTTATCAAATTGAAAAGACATTAAAGAGTCGTACTCGTAGGGGCAAGAAACAGTTGCTTGTTCGCTGGCTAGGATACAACTCGGATTTTGATTCTTGGGTCAGTGCTGAAGATATTAACAATGCCCAATGATTTCTATGTGACTTTCATGTCCAATGTTTCTGATCCTCTCTACAATGATCTGAATAAAACAAGTGATTTTTGGACGAAACTCTCCCCCACCATGAAATTCGAGGGAAAGTATGAAGTGGCTCTTGTCGATTGTATTCTCAAAAATACTTATGACATCCTGAGAAAGGATCGTAAATATGATATAAAAATTAGACCCTATGATTGGCCGCCACCAACAGGTGAACAAGAACAAATTAAAAAAATCAATTGGATGGATTATCCATATATTGAATTACCCTACGAGGAACTCACCTGTATGAATGATTTATGTCGTTCTATTAATAAAAGAATTTCCGCTCGTAAAAAAGGAGCTTTTCATTTCAACTATTCAAAGGAGGAGGGCAAGATCTACATTAGTTCACCTATTGCCAGCGAAAAGGTTATTCTCAATGATAACCTAAAGGATGTTCTTGGCTTTAAGCTCAATATAATCAATGGTAAAAGTGCCGGAAACACTAATTTCATTTTTGCTGACTACCCACCTGCCTTCTCCACAGACACTTGTAAATTTCTCTACGCCTCATTTGTGGAAACATCTCGGGTTGGTAATTCAAATGTCCCCCTCCTACGAGTTCTTGAACGAAAAACCAATCGAGAACATATTCACCACTACAATATAAAGCATCTTCAGTATATTCCCGTAAACACTTCCTATTTGGAACTCTGTCAGTTAACACTAAGAACTGAATTAGGTGATCCCATAGCAATTTCAAAGGGTTTGGCTGTGATTACATGTCATTTTCGGCCCATCGTTCAACAGCAAGATGTCTAATAGAAAAGTGGTATTCACTTGTCCTGATATTGACTGCTATGTTAATACTCTTGGCCCAAGACAACAGGGCAATGGAATGGACTATTACAAGGGTCGCTCGTCAATGTCTGGCTACGGTCTTGGCAGTTGGTTTGCTAAGCGGTTTTTTTTCTCTTCACTACCACTGGCTAGAAAATATCTTGCACCGGCTGCGACAGATTTTGCATCCTCTACACTATACGATTGGAGCTCTGGCAAGGATTTTAAAAAAAGTGCTACGGAAAATCTTAGGTCCAGTGCGCGAACCCTTGGCGAGAAATTAAAACGAAATGGTAAAGGTTTAAAAAGGTCAAGAAACAATAAATCACTCATCAGTCTCTACTCAGGTCGGAAACGAAAGACATCATCCCTTTTGTCAAAGAAAAGAATGAAAAAGCTGACACGTAGTGTAAACAGAAGCCTCAGGAAGAAAATTGTTAGATCGAAACTAGATTTCTTCTCTTAAGATGTCCTACCTGCTGCATAAGGATTCTCAACCTTCAATCTTCGCCTCATTGAATCTATTCAATGCTGAAAATGTTGATGTGAGTGTCAAGCATGGATACTATGAACAATTTTATCCACTACAACCCCTCTCCGATAATATCCACTTTCAAATTTATTCCAATGAAGACTACTTTATGGATATGTCATCGACATTAATAGATTTACGAATGAAATTCCGGAAATCCGATAATACATTGCCAATTCTTGCCGATGGAATATCCTATGAAAATTGTATATTACATAATTTATTTCGTCAAATCAGTGTCTACATCAATGGCACGCTGGTGAGCACAAGCAACAATCTCTCAAACTATGCAAGCTATATACAATTCATGTTGATGACACCCAAGTCATACAAGGAATTGAGAGGCGCCTCCAATGGATATGAATATATTACTACTACTGATAGTACAGATGCACTTAAAAATGCTACAACTAGTGAATTACATCTAGTTGGAAAAAAAATATCATGAAATATTTAATATACCCCAATGGCTGCCGCCCAATGTTAAAGTGTATATAAAATTGACGCTTGCACCATCCAATTTCATATTGAGAAAAGAACTTGCTGCCAATCCCGATGTAAGTCTCTCCCTCACCTCAGCAATACTTCATGTACGCAAACAACATGTTATGAGTTCTGTTGCTTTGGCCGTGGAAAAACTGAGAGCCAATGGAAATAATATTAAACTACTTGTTCCTCATACAATCACCAATCAACGTCATATTGCCATGGGGTCACGCACCTTCACCGATTCATCCTTTATCAATGGCGAAATCCCCTCGAAAATTGCATTGGCATTTGTAAAAAGCGCCAGTGCAATAGGATCTTGGACTGAATGCCCACATAAATTCGAGATGTTTGGACTTTCATCTCTTGTGTGCAAAGTGAATGGTATCCCACTCTACAATCTATCCTTTGATAAATCCTATAGAACATTGTATGAGTTGACCATGCAAACCCTAGATCATGATTCGCAACTATTTGAAAATGGTATAACCGAAGATATGTTTGCTAAAACACATGGTATCATTGTATTGGATTTGTCTGGCACACAGGATATGAGTATAGTACGTACGGGGACTGTGCGTTTAGAGTTTACATTTGCCGACCCATTGGCTGAGAGTATTGCACTAATCTCACTAAATCAATATGAAACCTATTGGGAAATCACTCCCGAAGGCAGTGTTCTACTAGACTTGGCGCCATGAACACCAGTCAAATAATCAATGTATTTAATATGGACCCCTACATGTCCCAGTACAAATCCTATTGTCTACCCTCAGACTATCTTGGAAAAATTCAAAGTGCGAACAATACCTTGATTATTGTTAATAGCAGTCCGTCGACTGTGCTGACGGGTCATTGGCTGTGCATCTTTCAAAAAATGAAAACGATTGAATTTTTTGATCCTCTTGGTCTACCCTATACATTCTACACACCTCACATCAGCAACTATATTGAGAGCAGCGGAAAAACTATTATTCAAAATCGGAAGAGGGTGCAGGATCTAACGACTAAAAGCTGTGGCTTCCATGCACTACTATATTTTGTGTTCCGATGTCGCGGCTATACTTACAAGCAGTTTCTCCACATTTATGGTGACAATCCACGTCTGAACGACTTTCTAGTGGAATATATCCTCTCGGACCTTTACAGTATTGATTTCAGTGCCCTAAGAGTAAAGTGCTTTAAAAATGTTTGTGACTCTGTTT
This sequence comes from Artemia sinica, assembly GCA_027921565.1. Classification (NCBI taxonomy): domain Eukaryota; kingdom Metazoa; phylum Arthropoda; class Branchiopoda; order Anostraca; family Artemiidae; genus Artemia; species Artemia sinica. The sequence goes on along the minus strand of CM051261.1, from coordinate 35,990,687 downwards.
ATTAATAAAATGTATATATACAACAATGTCTTTAAATCTTCACTTTTAGATTTCTTCATCGGTGTATAGGCAACTGTCGTGAACCACTAATGCTGGTAAATCATTTGGATTCACTGTATATTGATCTTTATTGACTGCAAAGTCAGGGTCACATTTTCTGCAGTACAATGTAACTTCACTCTTGTCATATCTCTTTGTACAGTCAATGATACTATTTGCATTCATATTATGAAATTCACGAGTTTCAATCTGTCGATTTGAAGCAATATCACATACAGTGTTTTCAAGTGGTGAATCACATTCGGTAACTGCCAAATAAAAATCACTTGATTTATAGTCATAGTAGGCAGTGTCGTCACAGCGATGACGTAGAAACCAGATTGTCTTGTTACCCCAACAGTTGAATCGTAGACCAGATTCCTCTTCCCAGAATAATTTTAATCCACGACGATACCAATCTCGTAGAAATAAACTAAAATCACGTTTAGGATTCTTTCCAATCATAGCAGGGTAAGTATTCTCCCACTGATCACATTTATCATGGTGACAATTGGAGCACAGGTGCCCTCTAGGGTGAGAGTCACACACCTCTTCAAGACATGAATTACATCCTTTAATTTGTACTGCATAGCCTCTATGTAATTTGCAAGGATTACATAATTTACACTTTTCACTATAGTCATCAATAATTGTACAATTCTCACATTGAGTCCAACTGCCAAGAGTGTACATGCACAATGGACATATATAGAACATTTTTTGGTTTCCGATGTCAACCCTCTAACAGCTAAAACGAAACTGATCGTCTTTGCTCGATAAATTCAAAGTGGAGGAAAGGGGAGAGGAGTAACTCTGTGACGTTACCTCTTTCGAAGGAGGAGCCATCTACATTGAATCCATTGGCAATGATTTCAAAAGTATATCCACAATATGATTCTGCTTTGTTCCAATTAATATATCAATAAATTAAGTATAAGCATTTGAATCACATTTTAAAAGTTTCAAACAATAGTCCAATGGGGGAGAATAAGTTTTCATTATATTGTCAAGTGTTCCCTGAGAGAATATCCTGCGTTGTAGAGATAACTCGAGAAAACCATCATCCAAAATCAAATGTTTTTCCATAAACACTAGATTTGATCTAATTCTCTCTTTCTCAAATTTATTCATTTTTCAGTCCTTTCACTCTGACTGCTGACTGTAGACTAACCCAGATTCGTCAGTCCTAACCAGAAAAGAAAGGGAACATTTTCGATTTCGAAACAATTTTATTGAATAATTATAACATCAATAATACTATGCATGTACAATTAGCGATAGAGTTTATTGTCTTCGATATGTTTCACTAATGCACTTAAAGCACATTGAAGTCTATTCACATGTGCTATATCAACTTTTGCGGTGAAACATAATTGATCTTCCATTTTAAATTTGCTCAAGGATATCACAGATCTTGCATATACTGCATCCCATTCCAGACAAAGCCGTGATCCTTTCGTGATTTCCACCGCAATGTTTGGTGCTCTTGTATTATTAGCATCAACTCCACTATCAACTTCTAATAGTGTAAACATTCCACTCATTATTACAAATATATATCCAAATGAGTAAAGTCAAAACTGTTCTTCTCACTCCTTTGAATTCTATTCACAGACTAATAAAACTATAGCAAAAATCCTTTCCTTATATTCCCTCCGCCGCTAATATGTAAACAAGCCCTCTGATTGGCTGAGAAGGAAACACGTGATCTAACGGTTTCCTGGAAACTCATAACATTTGCATCGTGCATACAACAACAAATACTCTTTCCTGGATCATAACATTCTCCCCTAGCGGGCACTTGGCCAAAAACAACAACAACAAATACTCTTTCCTAGATCATAACATTCTCCCCTAGCGGGCATTTGGCCAAAAACAACAACAACAAATACTGTTTCTTGGATCATAACATTCGCCTCGAGCGTGCCAAAAACAACAAATACTCTTTCTTGGATCATAACATTCGCCTCGAGCGTGCCAAAAACACACCTGGAGAAAGAGGTCATTGACCCCATTAACCACGTGTTCTCCCTAGGGAATCTATGCCCATATAAGGAGCCCTGTTCGGAGTAGCACCTCCCTCTCTACTCATTTGCCGTCACTTAACAAATGCTATTTAAAAGACTCAATTTTCCTGTTATAAAGCGTTAAAATATGGAATCCCAAGAAAGTCGTATTTTGAAGGAGGTCAAAGGCGATGTCAATGATGTTTGTAAAGAAACATTAGATACCACAGGAGCACAAAATGTCATTGAACAGGATATAAACATCCTTTGCGAACAGATAGCAGTAACCAACATAAACAATTCTGAGGATGTTGACAAAAAATGCAACGACGTGAGCCAATATGCAGCAAAAGATGGCGAAAATGCAGAAAAAATCAAAAGGCATAGACGTCGAAGGAAAAGGATGAATAAGCCGACCAGTGTTGATTCGAACACAGATAAAGTTCCCATCTAGACAATTTAAAGTAACACAACAGATGGTCAAGAGACTGGAGATGGAAAAAAACGTAACTGTAACATCAAAAAGAAAAATGAAACTTCAGCTATAGGAACAGATCCATTGGAGAAAAGCAAACAGAAAAATATCCCAAATCTGAAAATAAGTGACCAAGACCAACAGGTTCAAGAAAATCTGGTGATGACGAATCCTCGTAAAGATTCAGAAAGGTTGCCGAAAAGAAAGCGCAACTATCCTGAAAAGTTAAGTAATCATTACAGAGGCAGAGAGCGTACAAATAGTGACAACAGATGGATGGGGTATATGCGTGGCATAAGAAGAGACAGAGGACAAGCGTTTCTCCCTAACAAAAATAGAGGCAGTATGTATGATGGGAATAGAGGCAGGGGAGGTTTGGACTTTAACAGAGGTAGAGGAAGAACCGACTTTGAAAGAGGGGGAGGAAGGCTAAATTTTAGCCTAGGCCGAGGGAGGTCAGAGTTTGGCAGAGACAGCGAAATAAAAGGATTTCGCAGTGGAAGGCCATATTTTCATAGAGGCAGAGGGAGATTAAGTAGCTATGAGATATACAGAGGCAGGGCAAGTTACGCTCAAAGTAATACTGAATCAGGGGAGATTCTCACGATGTCAAAGCAAATAATTTCCCAGATAGAGGCAGAAGAAATGAAGAATTCAACAGAGGGACAGTAAGTAGTTATAATAGGAACGTAGGTAGGGAAAATGAGGGGGAGAAACGGAGCTATAATAGAGGAGGCTAACACACTGCCGATATAAGAAATTCCCTTATCAGGGGCAGAGGAACTAGAGAATTCAACAGAGGCAGAGGAAGGCAAGATTTTCAAAGAGGAAGAGGAAGTAGCTATAGTCGGATCGAGGAAGAGTAAGAACAAACGTTATTATCAAAACTTCTATAGAAAATAGTCAGTTTGTCAGAAGAATTTGAATTTAACTTGATAGGAAGTATTTGAAATAAATTTAAACGTAAAAAACAAAATTATTTAATATTTTTATAAAAAAAACGGATAACTATACACATATGAAAATGCGTGGAGTGGTGTGAAGAATGTTTAGCTCCTTCGTATAATAATATAGATTACACATAGGAACAAGCCTTTGGCTTTTCTTGTTTGGAATAGTAAAAAATGAACACCAGGGAATCAGACACTGAACTTACTCAAATATGACATCGTACCCCGGAGAAGCGACTTTTTAAAATACACTTGTGTTACGTTATCTTGTCAAAAGGTACGTGCCTTGCATTATCATGTTTATTTTGATCCGGTTTTGTTGGAATTTGCATTTCTTATTAATATTTTGGTTACTATAGGCTAGACTTTTTTTTTACTCGAATATCACTTAATTCCATGTTTCATGACCCTGGGAGGTGATTTTCTTAACCTCCTAAGGAGTCCAGTTTGAAGCGTCTGAATTCGTTAGTCAAAATATTGAAACGATATTTGCTCTTTAATCCGGGTTGCGGCGACAGCTAGGAACCAAGAAAGAGATGATCAAATCCCATACTAAGAAATATAATAGCCCATAACTCCTCAAAATAGAATCAGATCGAAACACAAAATACAATATTAGAACCGCCTTGTCCGAAAATCCTGTATAGGAAACTTACAGTTTTTTGACTTAAACAACAAAGAAAATATGTTTGTCTTAAAAACAAGTACACAAAGGCATAATAGCTGTTGTTCAAGGTTGGGGGATTGCAGCATTCCTTTATGGAGTTTGCCGACAATGGTGGTTCCAACGATGCAGTTTTTATTTCGATCTGACACCTTTTTCGAGGGTTTTCGGTATCTTTCAAAATATCCACTACTTTGTTTTCGTAATAGACTTTCAGCATTCTTTTTCGAAGCGCGTTCTTAAATTCTTGGTTACTTTGGGATAGAGATCGTTCTTTACTAGGTTGCATCTATCGTTTAAACCATGGGACAGAACGAACTCCGGAGAATCGTCAGCAGAGTAGCTCAAATTTGTTTTGCTGGACTTTGTCCGGAGAAACGCGTCAAAGACTTTTGGCAGTGTATTAAAACTCTTATAGAGTTCGATTATGAAGATGATTTCGAATGTTCTAGATAAATATATTGCAAAATCAGTGAATTTTATAAGGATTTGGAGGCTCGAGTTGTAAGGTATTAGTTTGACCAATGAAAGAAAGACTTAAATTGATAGGAAATATTTTATGGATGAAGGATAGCGTACTGGCAAAGATGGCTATTTTTGGTCATTTATCTGGGAACAAAAAACAGTTCGTCATCAAACAGAGTTGGAAAAGTCATGAAGAAGGATTTAAGGAAATTAGAACTTTGTGGGAGGGGTTTATATTCAAGCCTTGGAAGATGGGACCGGAGGAAGATCGTACGCAGTAAGTAGTAAATTAGTTTTGTATTAAAATATAAGAGAACAAAAACTAAATTGTTAAATTATCTTTTTGTTTTAGACTGAATGAAAGAATGATTTGTTTCAAAACGACTACTCACAAGCTCCTATTGCCGACTTTGCCCTCTCGTCAAATAAATTCAAAATCAATAACAACTCGGTCTATAGCTACATAAAATGCAGTCATACTATACCCTCTTAGTTAAAACGTCCATGCAAAATAAATCAAATAAAAAAAAGTGTTGCCTATAATACCTCTAATTTCCTTTATTGCCTCTAAAAATTTTTTTTGGGGGGTTTGTTTTTTTTATACTGACGCCAGTAGTGTCTTATCTATATATTTCACGAATACATGAATATACAGTGCAGTTTGACGTGCACATTGTAAAAAAGCGACCAAACCTTTTATGTTATATACCTATAAAGTGATCAAACAGGTTTTGGAAGTATAATTGTGATTATATAACGAAACCAGACTGGTTTTTGAGGCAACACCCATTTTTTACGGCCAATCAGAGAGAGCGGAGGTTACTCCATATACGATAACTTGATTGGTAATTGGATTCGAATAAAAGGAGTGATTTTCATTGCAATTTATATTAGTAAGAGAATCGAATTCAGAGAGAATAGTTTATTTGAGACGATATAAGTAGAGAAAATGAGTGGAGCATTTACACTATTGGAGGTTGATGGTGGAGTTGGCAGCAGCAAAGATATACGAGTACCAAACGTGGCTGTGGAAATAACAGGAGGCTGTAGACTATGCCTTGAATGGGATGATATGTATGCTAGATATGTGATATCATTGAGCAAATTTAAAATGGAGGAGCAATTATGTTTTGTTGCGAAACTGGATATTGTGCATATAAATATACTTCAGGCAGCATTAGATGCACTAGTGAAATATATTGATGAAAACAAATTGAAGCAGTTATTATTATTGTTGTACTTATGTTCAATAAAGCTGTTTCTAAATCAAAGATATTTTTCTTTCTATAGTAGGCTCGCGTGTATTTTTAGAGTAAAAAAAAAAATCTGGCTAGTCTGAAGTTGGTTGTGAGAGAGCTAGGACTCTAAAAAATGGATAGATTTGAGAAAGAGCGAATCATTGGGAATCTTGTGTTTATGGAAAAACGTTTGATTCTAGATGCTGATTTTCTAGAGCTGTCTATTCAAAGGAAGATATTTTCTCAGGGAATGCTTGTCGATATAATGAAAACTGATTCTCCGTCATTAGACTATTGCATGAAGCTTTTACGTTGTGGTCCAAATACATTTACACAGTTTATTGATATATTAATCACGACACGGCAAAATGATATTGTGGATATGCTTTTAAACACTAGTTTAGAAATTTAGGACTTATTTTCATGAGAAAGATGGGGTTCAAGGATGATTTACTCCTCTCTCTATCTATCCCACTCAATTTGTTGTTGGTAGCTCAGTTTCATTGTGACAGTGAGAGTGTCAACACATGAAAAATGTTCCATACATGTCCACTATGCATGTACACACTGGGCAGGTGGTCATCATGTGAGAATTGTACAATGATTGATGAGTATGATGAAAAATGCAGATTATGCAACCCGTGTAAATTGCATAGAGGATATGCTGTACAAATTAAAGGTTGTAATTCCTGTCTTGAAGGGATGTGTGACTCTCACCCTAGAGGGCACCTATGCTCGAATTGCCACTATGATAAATGTAATCAGTGGGAGAATACATATCCTGGTATGATTGGAAAGAATCCTAAGCGTGATTTTTGTTTACTGCTACGAGATTGGTATCGTCGTGGTTTTAGATTGTTTTGGGAGGAGGAGCCGGGTCAGCGATTCAACTGTTGGAACAACAAAAGAATTTGGTTTCTACGTCATCGTTGTGAAGAAAATGGCTACTATGATAATAAGCCCACTGATTTTTATTTGGCTGTGACGGAATGTGATTCGCCACTTGAGGACACTGTTTGTGACATTGCTTCAAATAGGCAAATTGAAACATGTGAATTCTATAAAATGAATGAGAATAGTATCATTGACTATACAAAGAGATATGACAAGAGTGAAGTTACACTCTACTGTAGAAAATGTGACCCTGACATTGAAGCACATCAGGATTAGTATACTGTGAATTCAGATAATCTACCCGCATTAGTTGTTCTCGACAAATACCTATACCTAGTAGAAGATGAAATCTAAAGAGTATAAAAGTCGTTTTTATCATGTACATACATTATTTTTATTAACAACCAATTTCACATACATTTTTAGAAAATTTTATTCGTAGGGCACTAAAATCAATATTAAACACGCTTGTAAGTATATTTTCCACTAGAAAGTCGTTCAATCTAGGTAAGTCAACATAGATGTCAGGAAACTGCCTGTAGGTATAGCCACGACATCTGAGCATGAAAAAGAGTAGAGCATGAAAGCCACATGTCTTAGTCGTTAAATCCTGTACTCTCCTTTGATTCTGAATAATAGTTTTCCCACTGCTTTCAATAAAGCTGCTGATGTGTGGAGTGTAGAATTTATACGATAGGCCAAGATGATCAAAAAATTCAATATTCTTCGGTGTTTGTAAGATGCATAGCCAATGGCCTGTCTTCAAAGTCGATGGACTGCTAATAACAATGATTAGGGTATTGTTAACACTTGGAATTGTTTCAATGAAGTCCGATGGTATGCAATAGGACTTGTACTGGGACATGTATTGATCCATACTAAATACGTTGATTATTTGGTTTGTGTTCATGGTGCTAGGTCTAGTAGAACACTGCCGTTGGGTGGGATTTCCCAATAGGTTTCAAATTGACTCAATGATATTAGCGTGATACTCTCAGTCAAAGCATCGGCAAATGTACACTCTAAACGTACATTCCCTGTTCGTACTATGCTCATATCCTGGGTCCCCGACAAGTCAAAAACAAATACGCCATGATTTTTTGAAAACATTGAATCGGTTATTCCATTTACAAATAGTTGGGAGTCATGATCTAGGGATTGCAAGGTCAACTCGTACAGAGTTCTATAGGATTTTTTGTCAAATGATAGAGTGTACAGTGGAATACCATTCACTTTGCACACAAGGCTAGATAGACCGAAAAAATTAAAATCATGGGGGGATTCAGTCCAGGATCCAACGGCACTGCCAAAATTCACAAAGGCCGTTGGATCCTTCACAATATAACCAAGTAATCTATCCCAAAGTAACCAAGAATTTAAGAACGTGCTTTGAAAAAGAATGCTGAAAGTCTATTACGAAAACAAAGTAGTGGATATTTTGAAAGATACCTAAAACCCTCGAAAAAGATGTCAGATCGAAATAAAATCTGCATCGTTGGAACCACAATTGTTGGCAAACTCCATAAAGGAATGCTGCAATCCCCCAACCTTGAACAACAGCTATTATGCCTTTGTGTACTTGTTTTTAAGACAAACATATTTTCTTTGTTGTTTAAGTCAAGAAACTGTAAGTTTCCTATACAGGATTTTCGGACAAGGCAGTTCTAATATTGTATTTTGTGTTTCGATCTGATTCTATTTTGAGGAGTTTTGGGCTATTATATTTCTTAGTATGGGATTTGATCATCTCTTTCTTGGTTCCTAGCTGTCGCCGCAACCCGGATCACGACACAGCATTTATTGATTTAAATGTTGCGGTGAAGAAAAAGTCAGATAATACAACTCCAACTGCTGCCGATGGTCTCTCCTACGAAAACTGTATTCTACACAACCTGTTCAAAAAAAATTAATGTATTTATTAATGGAACATTGGTGAGCACTAGCAAATAATTTATCCAACTATGCAAGCTACATATAATTTATGATGATGACACCAAAGGCATATAAGGAGTTGAGAGGACAGTCATTGGGCTATGAATATCGATCAGGTGTTGATACTGACGGTGAGTTGACTACTGCAGTGACCCAGGAGTATAATTTAGTTGGAAAATTAATCATGAGATATTCAATATATCCCAATGGTTACCCCCCAATGTCAAGATTGACATAAAGTTGCAACTAGCCCCATCGAATTTCATTCTGAGAAAAACACTCCCCGCAGCACCCGATGCAAGTGTCATTATCACATCGGCAATTCTCCACGTCCAAAATAACAGGTTATGAGCTCTGTTGCATTGGCAGTGGAAAAGCTAAGAGCCAATGGCAACAACATTAAACTTCATGTCCCCCATACGATCACCAGTCAACGTCACACTGCCACCGGCTCTCGTAGCTATACCGATCCATCATTTATCAATGGAGAAATCCCATCAAAATTGGCTTTGGCCTTTGTGAAGAGTGGCAGTGCCGTTGGATCCTGGACTGAATCCCCCCATGATTTTAATTTTTTCGGTCTATCTAGCCTTGTGTGCAAAGTGAATGGTATTCCACTGTACACTCTATCATTTGACAAAAAATCCTATAGAACTCTGTACGAGTTGACCATGCAATCCCTAGATCATGACTCACAACTATTTGAAAGTGGAATAACCGATTCAATGTTTTCAAAAAATCATGGTGTAATTGTTTTGGACTTGTCGGGGACCCAGGATTTGAGCATAGTACGAACAGGGAATGTACGTTTAGAGTGTACATTTGCCGATGCTTTGACTGAGAGTATCACGCTAATATCATTGAGTCAATTTGAAACCTATTGGGAAATCACACCCGACGGCAGTGTTCTACTAGACCTAGCACCATGAACAAAAACCAAATAATCAACGTATTTAGTATGGATCCATAGATGTCCCAGTAAAAGTCCTATTGCATACCATCGGACTTCATTGAAAAAATTCCAAGTGTTAACAATACCCTAATCATTGCTAGTAGCAGTCCATCGACTTTGAACACAGGCCATTGGCTATGCATCTTTCAAACAGCGAAGAATATTTAATTTTTTGATCCTCTTGGCCTATCATATAAATTCTACACTCCACACATCAGTAACTTTATTGAAAGCAGTGGAAAAACTATTATTCAAAATCAGAGGAGAGTACAGGATTTAACGACTAAGACATGCGGCTTTCATGCTCTACCCTTTTTCATGTTCAGATGTCGTGGCTATACCTACAAGCGGTTTCTCGACATCTATGTTGACTTACCTGGATTGAACGACTTTCTAGTGGAAATATACTTACAAACGTGTTTAATATTGATTTTAGCGCCCTATGAATAAAATGTTCTAAAAATGTATGTGAAATTGTTTATTAATAAAAATAATGTATGTACATGATAAAAACGACTTTACTACTCTTTAGATTTCATCTTCTACTTGGTATAGGTATTTGTAGAGAACAACTAATGGGGGTAGATTATCTGAATTCACAGTATACTGATCCAGATGTGCTGCAATGTCAGGGTCACATTTTCTACAGTAGAGTGTAACTTCACTCTTGTCATATCTCTTTGTATAGTCAATGATACTATTCTCATTCATTTTATAGAATTCACATGTTTCAATTTGCTTATTTGAAGCAATGTCACAAACAGTGTCCTCAAGTGGCGAATCACTTTTTTTCACAGCCAAATAAAAATCTGTGGGCTTATAATCATAGTAACCATTGTCTTCACAACGATGACGTAGAGACCAAATTCTTTTATTGTTCCAACAGTTGAATCACTGACCCGGCTTCTCCTCCCAAAACAATCTAAAACGACGACGATACCAATCTCGTAGCAGTAAACTAAAATCACGCTTAGGATTCTTTCCAATCATACCAGGATATGTATTCTCCCACTGATTACATTTATCATAGTGGCAATTGGAGCATAGGTGCCATCTAGCATGAGAGTCACACACCTCTTCAAGACAGGAATTACAACCTTTAATTTGTACAGCATATCCTCAATGCAATTTACACGGGTTGCATAATCTGCACTTTTCATCATACTCATCAATCATTGTGCAATTCTCACATGATGACCAGCTGCCCAGTGTGTACATGCATAGTGGACTTGTATGGAACATTTTTTCATGTGTTGACACTCTCACTGCCACAATGAAACTGAGCTACTATCAATAAATTTAGTGGGATAGATAAAAAGAGAGGAGTAAATCATCCATGAACACCATTTTTCTCATGAAAAAAGTCCTAAATTTCTAAACTAGTGTTTAAAAGCATATCCACATTATCATTTTGCCGTGTCGTGATTAATATGTCAATAAATTATGTAAATGCCGTTGGTCCACGACGTAAAAGCTTCATGCAATAGTCTAATGATGAAGAATCAGTTTTCATTATATCAACAAGCATTTCCTGAGAAAAAATCTTCCTTTGGATAGATAGCTCTAGAAAATCATCATCTAGAATCAAACGTTTTTCCATAAACAGAAGATTCCCCATGATTCGCTCTTTCTCTAATCTATCCATTTTTTAGAGTCCTAACACTCTCACAACCAACTTCAGACTAACCAGAATTTTTTTTCTACTCTAAAAAAAAATACACGCTAGCCTACTATAGAAAGAAAATATCTTTGATTTAGAAACAGTTTTATTGAGCATAATTACAACAATAATAATCACTGATTAAATTTGTTTTCATAAACATATTTCACTAGCGCATCTAATGCTGCCTGAAGCCTATTTATATGCACAATATTCAGTTTCGCAGCAAAACATAATTGCTCCTCCATTTTAAATTTGCTCAATGATATCACGTATCTACCATACATATCATCCCATTCAAGGCATAGTCTACAGCCTCCTGTTATTTCCACAACCACGTTTGGTGCTCGTATATCTTTGCTGCCGGCTCCACCATCAACCTCCAATAGTGTAAATGCTTCACTCATTTTCTCTACTAATATCGTCTCAAATAAACTATTCTCTCTGAATTCAATTCTCTTACTAATATAAATTGCAATGAAAATCACTCCTTTTATTCGAATCCAATTACCAATCTTTAAATAAACTCCATTTCTTTTTAGCGTAAAGTTTGGATTTGTTGCATTAACTTATCTGCACTTAACTGAAGTGCACGAATGAAACTGCGAGTTCACTGTCACACTTTGTTGACTGTTTTGGAAATAGCGTTGATCATTGTATATTCCACATCTGCTGCATATTAAAACTCTAGCGCAAAGAGTGTGGAGCTTGAATATGAGAAAAAAATTACCCCCAAAAGATAAACGTATAACTCGAAACACAAATTTACCTTGAAACCCCCCCCCCCACCTACCTATCAGCAAAAAAACAGTCCTTGATTATCGAAACTCAAACCAGTGCCGCTAAGAGAAAATTAATAGAGGGTTCTATCGATCGAAGATTTTGAGCTCTAATGCCCTTTTCATTTGATAATAGAGATCACGACATCAAAGGTTCCATTTCCAGGCATTTTTAGCAGCAAAGCCATAAAATTTACCCAAATTGAGTGAAAGTACCATCGGATGGAATTTCCAATTTTCAAGGACATATAATGTAAGATGTTGGTGTATCTTGTGCCATAATGTACGCATAGAAAAACTACGAAGTTAAATTGGGAAAAATTGAAAATTTATGTGGTTGGTTATTGTATGTAGTTGCAATGAATATAAAATATTCCAGCTCAACCTCAGCATAACCTCAGCATAATGGTCTCAACTTCTCCACACCATCAATGGTTTCACAGCTAAGTGCAGTTAAGGTCATGCAACAAATGTCAAACTTTCCGCTAAAAATAAACAATGTTTATTTAAAGAAAAACAGCGCAGTTCTCTATTATTTGCCATAAATTGTAACAAATTACTTTAGATATTTCGTATAAAGTTTTTTTGAAACTATTGGGAGGGGGGGGGTGTGAAAATATTGAAGAATTTATCCAAGCTAATCCGACAGCAGGGATGAACCTGTCTTTGGTGAATCTCACTCTTAGTTAGGTAAAACTTTTTTTGTGTGTATGCTTTTTCACCAGCGTGTTGAAACTTGATGTCATTATGCTTAGTAAAACGTCATTGATAACATTCATTGACACATTACGTCATTATTTTCTTGGGTCAGGTTTTTCTAAGATCATCTTTTGACCTTTTTTTAATACAAAAAGTTAAAAAGAGCAAAATAATTTGATTATTAGGGGCTACAGATTTTGTGTCCAAAGTTTTCATCAGTAGAATAATAAGAAAACAAATTTGAAATTCTTTATCATTTGCCGTCACTTAACAAATGCTATTTAAAAGACTCAATTTTCCTTTTATAAAGCGTTAAAATATGGAATCCCAAGAAAGTCGTATTTTGAAGGAGGTCAAAGGCGATGTCAATGATGTTTGTAAAGAAACATTAGATACTACAGGAGCACAAAATGTCATTGAACAGGATATAAACATCCTTTGCGAACAGATAGCAGTAACCAACATAAACAATTCTGAGGAAGTTGACAAAAAATGCAACGACGTGAGCCAATATGCAGCAAAAGATGGCGAAAATGCAGAAAAAATCAAAAGGCATAGACGTCGAAGGAAAAGGATGAATAAGCCGACCAGTGTTGATTCGAACACAGATAAAGTTCCCATCGAGACAATTAAAAGTAACACAACAGATGGTCAAGAGACTGGAGATGGAAAAAAACGTAACTGTAACATCAAAAAGAAAAATGAAACTTCAGCTATAGGAACAGATCCATTGGAGAAAATCAAAGAGAAAAATATCCCAAATCTGAAAATAAGTGACCAAGACCAACAGGTTCAAGAAAATCTGGTGATGACGAATCCTCGTAAAGATTCAGAAAGGTTGCCGGAAAGAAAGCGCAACTATCCTGAAAAGTTAAGTAATCATTACAGAGGCAGAGAGCGTACAAATAGTGACAACAGATGGATGGGGTATATGCGTGGCATAAGAAGAGACAGAGGACAAGCGTTTCTCCCTAACAAAAATAGAGGCAGTATGTATGATGGGAATAGAGGCAGGGGAGGTTTGGACTTAAACAGAGGTAGAGGAAGAACCGACTTTGAAAGAGGGGGAGGAAGGCTAAATTTTAGCCTAGGCCGAGGGAGGTCAGAGTTTGGCAGAGACAGCGAAATAAAAGGATTTCGCAGTGGAAGGCCATATTTTCATAAAGGCAGAGGGAGATTAAGTAGCTATGAGATATACAGAGGCAGGGCAAGTTACGCTCAAAGTAATACTGAATTCAGGGGAGATTCTCGCGATGTCAAAGCAAATAATTTCCCAGATAGAGGCAGAAGAAATGAAGAATTCAACAGAGGGACAGTAAGTAGTTATAATAGGAACGTAGGTAGGGAAAATGAGGGGGAGAAACGGAGCTATAATAGAGGAGGCTACCACACTGCCGATATAAGAAATTCCCTTATCAGGGGCAGAGGAACTAGAGACTTCAACAGAGGCAGAGGAAGGCAAGATTTTCAAAGAGGAAGAGGAAGTAGCTATAGTCGGATCGAGGAAGAGTAAGAACAAACGTTATTATCAAAACTTCTATAGAAAATAGTCAGTTTGTCAGAAGAATTTGAATTTAACTTGATAGGAAGTATTTGAAATAAATTTAAACGTAAAAAACAAAATTATTTAATATTTTTATCAAAAAAAACGGATAACTATACACATATGAAAATGCGTAGAGTGGTGTGAAGAATGTTTAGCTCCTTCGTATAATAATATAGATTACACATAGGAACAAGCCTTTGGCTTTTCTTGTTTGGAATAGTAAAAAATGAACACCAGGGAATCAGACACTGAACTTACTCAAATATGACATCGTACCCCGGAGAAGCGACTTTTTAAAATACACTTGTGTTACGTTATCTTGTCAAAAGGTACGTGCGTTGCATTAACATGTTTATTTTGATCCGGTTTTGTTGGAATTTGCATTTCTTATTAATATTTTGGTTACTATAGGCTAGACTTTTTTCTTTACTCGAATATAACTTAATTCCATATTTCATAACCCTGGGAGGTGATTTTCTTAACCTCCTAATGAGTCCAGTTTGAAGCGTCTGAATTCGTTAGTCAAAATATTGAAACGATATTTGCTCTTTAATCCGGGTTGTGGCGACAGCTAGGAACCAAGAAAGAGATGATCAAATCCCATACTAAGAAATATAATAGCCCATAAATCCTCAAAATAGAATCAGATCGAAACACAAAATACAGTATTAGAACCGCCTTGTCCGAAAATCCTGTATAGGAAACTTACAGTTTTTTGACTTAAACAACAAAGAAAATATGTTTGTCTTAAAAACAAGTACACAAAGGCATAATAGTTGTTGTTCAAGGTTGGGGGATTGCAGCATTCCTTTATGGAGTTTGCCGACAATGGTTTGTCCACTACTTTGTTTTCGTAATAGACTTTCAGCATTCTTTTTCTTGAGCGAAACTGTTTTAGACTGGTTATGGAATTATTTCAGCGAAACAGCTAGAGACATTTTAAAAGATGATTTTTGAAGAGATTTTAGAAGAGGATTTGAGGGTGAAACTCTGTGGTCGTTATAATACACAAGTTCAATTGAACAGTGTCGTGAGGTCCTCTACCCCAACCCCAAAGGGTTCCGATCCCCACCACCCCAACCCCGAAGGAAGCGCCCGGCCCTCAAAGGTCCCCCGGGCTCCCAAAGGACCACCCGGCCCTCAAGGGACCCACAGACCCCCAAAGGACCCCCCGGGCCCCAAAGGGCCCCTCCCGCCTTGGCCCCCAAAGGGCCCCTCTCCCTCCCTCTCCTCCCCCCTCCTCACCGTCCCCTCCCCCTCCCCCCCTCCTCCCACTCCCTCCTCCTCCTTGGTGTGTGTTGTCTGAAACCTATGATTTGGGATGGGTGGATTGCTATTTTTGACTTTTCTGAGCTGGATTTCTTAGCCGTTCATAGGTGTGTGTTGTCTGAAACTTATGATTTGGGATAGTTAATTTGCTATTTTTGACTTTTCTGAGCTAGGTTTCTTAGCCGTTCATAGGTGAGTGTTGTCTGAAACCTATGATTTGGGATATGTAAATTACTATTTCGGGCTTTTCTGAGTTGGATTTCTTAGCCTTTCATAGGTGTGTGTTGTCATAAAATTATGATTTGGGATGTGTGGATTGCTATTTTTCGACTTTTCATAGACAGATTTCTTAGTCTTTCGTTGGTGTGTGTTGTCTGAAACCTATGATTTGGATTGTATGGATTGCTATTTTTGACTTTTCTGAGCTGGATTTCATAGCCTTTCGTAGGGATGTGTTGACTGAAACCTATGATTTGGGATGAGTGGTTTGCTTTTTGGACTTTTCAGAGCTGGATTTATTAGCCGTTCATAGGTGTGTGTTGACTGAAACCTATGATTGGGATGAGTGGTTTGCTATTTTTGTCTTTTCTGAGCTAGATTTCTTAGCCTTTCATAGGTATGTGTTGTCAGAAAATTAAGATTTGGAATGTGTAGTTTGCTATTTCAGGCTTTTCTGAGCTATGATTCTTAGTCCATCATAGGCGTTTGTTGTCTGAAACTTCTAGTTTGGGATGAGTAGTTTCGCTATTTCAGGCTTTTCTGAGCTAGGTTTCTTAGTCTTTCGTTGGTGTTTGTTGACTGAAACCTATGATTTGGGATATGTAGTTTGCTATTTTTGACTTTTCTGAGCTGGATTTATTAACCTTTCATAGGTGTGTGTTGACTGGAACCTATGATTGGGATGAGTGGTTTACTATTTCGGGCTTTTCTAAGCTAGATTTTTTAGCCTTTCATAGGTGTGTGTTGTCTGAAACCTATGATTTGGGATGGGTTGATTGCTATTTTTGACTTTACTGAGCTGGATTTCTTAGCCGTTCATAGGTGTGTGTTGTCTGAAACTTATGATTTGGGATATGTAAATTACTATTTCGGGCTTTTCTGAGTTGGATTTCTTAGTCTTTCATAGGTGTTTGGTGTCTGAAACCTATGATTTGGGATGAGTGGTTTGCTTTTTGGACTTTTCTGAGCCTTTCGTAGGTGTGTGTTGACTGAAACCTATGATTTGGGATGTGTAGTATGCTATTTTTGACTTTTCTGAGCTAGGTTTCTTAGCCTTTCATAGGTATGTGTTGTCAGAAAATTATGATTTGGGATGTGTAGTTTGCTATTTCAGGCTTTTCTGAGCTAAGGTTTTCTAGTATTTCGTAGGTGAATGTTGTCTGAAAGGAATAGTTTGGGATGAGTAGTTTGCTATTTTTGACTTTTCTGAGCTAGGTTTCTTAGTCTTTCGTTGGTGTGTGATGACTGAAACCTATGATTTGGGATATGTAGTTTGCTATTTTTGACTTTTCTGAGCTGGATTTATTAGCCTTTCATAGGTGTGTGTTGACTGAAACCTATGATTGGGATGAGTGGTTTGCTATTTTTGTCTTTTCTGAGCTAGATTTCTTAGCCTTTCATAGGTATGTGTTGTCAGAAAATTAAGATTTGGGATGTGTAGTTTGCTATTTGAAATTTTCAGAGCTATGATTCTTAGTCCATCATAGGCGTTTGTTGTCTGAAACTTCTAGTTTGGGATGAGTAGTTTCGCTATTTGAGGATTTTCTGAGCTAAGGTTTCTTAGTATTTCGTAGGTGAATGTTGTCTGAAACTTATGATTTGGGATATGTAAATTACTATTTCGGGCTTTTCTAAGCTAGATTTCTTAGTCTTTCGTTGGTGTGTGTTGTCTGAAACCTATGATTTGGGATGGGTGGATTGCTATTTTTGACTTTTCTGAGCTGGATTTCTTAGCCGTTCATAGGTGTGTGCTGTCTGAAACTTATGATTTGGGATGGTTAATTTGCTATTTTTGACTTTTCTGAGCTAGGTTTCTTAGCCGTTCATAGGTGAGTGTTGTCTGAAACATATGATTTGGGATATGTAAATTACTATTTCGGGCTTTTCTGAGTTGGATTTCTTAGCCTTTCATAGGTGTGTGTTGTCAGAAAATTATGATTTGGGATGTGTGGATTGCTATTTTTTGACTTTTCATAGCCAGATTTCTTAGTCTTTCGTTGGTGTGTGTTGTCTGAAACCTATGATTTGGATTGTATGGATTGCTATTTTTGACTTTTCTGAGCTGGATTTCATAGCCTTTCGTAGGGATGTGTTGACTGAAACATATGATTTGGGATGAGTGGTTTGCTTTTTGGACTTTTCAGAGCTGGATTTATTAGCCGTTCATAGGTGTGTGTTGACTGAAACCTATGATTGGGATGAGTGGTTTGCTATTTTTGTCTTTTCTGAGCTAGATTTCTTAGCCTTTCATAGGTATGTGTTGTCAGAAAATTAAGATTTGGAATGTGTAGTTTGCTACTTCAGGCTTTTCTGAGCTATGATTCTTAGTCCATCATAGGCGTTTGTTGTCTGAAACTTCTAGTTTGGGATGAGTAGTTTCGCTATTTCAGGCTTTTCTGAGCTAGGTTTCTTAGTCTTTCGTTGGTGTGTGTTGACTGAAACCTATGATTTGGGATACGTAGTTTGCTATTTTGACTTTTCTGAGCTGGATTTATTAGCCTTTCATAGGTGTGTGTTGTCTGAAACCTATGATTTGGGATGGGTGGATTGCTATTTTTGACTTTTCTGAGCTGGATTTCTTAGCCGTTCATAGGTGTGTGTTGTCTGAAACTTATGATTTGGGATATGTAAATTACTATTTCGGGCTTTTCTGAGTTGGATTTCTTAGTCTTTCATAGGTGTGTGGTGTCTGAAACCTATGATTTGGGATGAGTGGTTTGCTTTTTGGACTTTTCTGAGCTAGGTTTCTTAGCCTTTCATAGGTATGTGTTGTCAGAAAATTATGATTTGGGATGTGTAGTTTGCTATTTCAGGCTTTTCTGAGCTAAGGTTTTCTAGTATTTCGTAGGTGAATGTTGTCTGAAAGCAATAGTTTGGGATGAGTAGTTTGCTATTTTTGACTTTTCTGAGCTAGGTTTCTTAGTCTTTCGTTGGTGTGTGTTGACTGAAACCTATGATTTGGGATATGTAGTTTGCTATTTTTGACTTTTCTGAGCTGGATTTAATAGCCTTTCATAGGTGTGTGTTGACTGAAACTTATGATTTGGGATATGTAAATTACTATTTCGGGCATTTCTAAGCTAGATTTCTTAGTCTTTCGTTGGTGTGTGTTGTCTGAAACCTATGATTTGGGATGGGTGGATTGCTACTTTTGATTTTTCTGAGCTGGATTTCTTAGCCTTTCATAGGTGTTTGTTATCTGAAACCTATAGTTTGGGATGACTAGTTTGCTATTTTTGACTTTTCTGAGCTAGGTTTCTTAGCCGTTCATAGGTGAGTGTTGTCTGAAACCTATGATTTGGGATATGTAAATTACTATTTCGGGCTTTTCTGAGTTGGATTTCTTAGTCTTTCATTGGTGTGTGTTGTCTGAAACCTATGATTTGGGATGGGTGGATTGCTACTTTTGACTTTTCTGAGCTGGATTTCTTAGCCTTTCATAGGTGTTTGTTGTCTGAAACCTATAGTTTGGGATGACTAGTTTGCTATTTCGGGCTTTTCTGAGCTGGATTTCTTAGCCTTTCGTAGGTATGTGCTGTCTGAAACCTATAGTTTGGGATGACTAGTTTGCTATTTTTGACTTTTCTTAGCTAGGTTTCTTAGCCGTTCATAGGTGAGTGTTGTCTGAAACCTATGATTTGGGATATGTAAATTACTATTTCGGGCTTTTCTGAGTTGGATTTCTTAGTCTTTCATAGGTATGTGCTGTCTGAAACCTATGATTTGGGATGTGTGGGTTGCTATTTTTTGACTTTTCCGAGCTGGATTTCTTAGCCGTTCATAGGTGAGTGCTGTCTGAAACTAATGATTTGCGATGGTTAATTTGCTATTTCCGGCTTTTATTAGCTAGGTTTCTTAGCCTTTCATAGGTGTGTATTGTCAGAAAATTATGATTTGGGATGTGTAGTTTGTTATTTGGACGAGTTAGGTTAGGTTAAGTTAGGTTAGGCTAGGTTAGCCTACGTACGCGCGCGTACGTAGGCTAACCTAGCCTAACCTAACTTAACCTAACCTAACTTAATCTAACCTAACCTAACCTAATCATACACCTAACTTTTTGCATGTCTCTCACCTAACCTAAGCTAACCTAAGTGAAGCGTACGTAGGCTAACCTAACCTAACCTAATCTAACCTAACTTAATCTAGTCTAACCTAACCTAACCATACTCGCCGGAAAAGGTTAGGTTAACTTATCATGAGCACTCATGATAAGTTAACCTAACCTAACCTAACTTAAACATGTAGAAATGTTTCTATTTATTTATTAATATTTATTTATACCTAACCTAACCTATTGTTTTGAAGGTTAGATGAACGAGTTTGAACGATTGTCTTTAATAATAGAACGAGTCACTAATTTTCTAATTTAAAAATTTGATGGGTAAATCCATATGACAAAAGGAGCTAAAATTTAATTTAAAATTAGAAAAGAACTTTAAATTTTTCATCTCTTTGAGAAAAAAACCAGAACTGAAATGGAGCCTTTTTATTTTCTTGGAAAAATTAGAAGAGAACTTTGAATTTTTTATGTCTTTGCGGAATTAAGAACTGAAGTGGAAGCTTTTTTTCATTTTCATTGGTAAAATTCAGAATTGAGCTAACTTTTTTCTCTTCTTTAAGAAAATTCAGAAGAGAACTTGAACAATTTGCACTTCTTCGAGAAAACTCAGAATTAAAGTGATGCTCCTTATCTTCATGTCGAATATTCAAATCAATGTATAACTTTTTCTATCTTCTATGAAAAATTTGGAACAGAACTTTAAATTTTTCATCTCTTTGCAAAAAATCGGTAGTGAACTTAAGAAAATTAGAATTAAAGTGAAACTTTTTATCTTCACTGGAAAATAATCACAATCATAGTATAACTTTTCCTATCTTCTACAGAAAAATTTAGAACTGAACTTTAAATTTTTTATGTCTTTGAGAAATTAAGAACTGAAGTGGAAGGTTTTTTCATTTTCATTGGTAAAATTCAGAATTGAGTTAACTTTTTTCTCTTCTTTAAGAAAATTCAGAAGAGAACTTGAACAATTTGCACTTCTTCGAGAAAACTCAGAATTAAAGTGGAGTTCCTTATCTTCATGTTGAATATTCACAATCAATGTATAACTTTTTCTATCTTCTATGAAAAATTTGGAACAGAACTTTAAATTTTTCATCTCTTTGAGAAAAATCAGAACTGAATTTAAGAAAAATTATAAATAAAGTGAAACTTTTGATCTTCATGGAAAACAGTTGCAGTCATAGTATTACTTTTTCTATCTTCCATCTAAAAATTTAGAATAGAACTTTAAATTTCTTTATTTCTTTGGGGAACTTAAAACTGAAGTGGAAGATTTTTATTTTCTCTGGAGAAATTAGAATTGAAGTGTGTTCTTTGGTAAAGTTCAGAAGAGAACTTGAACTTTTCTTCACTTCGTTGAGAAAATTTTAAATTGAACTAGAACTTTTTATCTTCCGGGTAAATATTCACAAGTATGGAATTGATTTTTCTATCTTCCACCGAAAGATTTAGAATTGAACTTTAAATTTCTTTATGTCTTTGTGAAATAAAGAACTGAAGTGGAAGATTTTTATTTTCTCTGTAGAAATTAGAATTGAATTGTGTTCTTTGGTAAAATTCAGTAGAGAACATGAACTTTTCTTCAGTTCATTGAGAAAATTTTAAATTGAACTAGAACTTTTTATCTTCCGTGAAAATAATCACAAGTATGGTATTAATTTTTCTATCTCCCACCGAAAAATTTAAAATTGAACTTTAAATTTCTTTATGTCTTTGTGAAATAAAGAACTGAAGTGGAAGATTTTGGTTTTCTCTGGTGAAATTAGAATTGAAGTGTGTTCTTTGGTAAAGTTCAGAAGAGAACTTGAACTTTCCTTGACTTCGTTGAGAAAATTTTAAATTGAACTAGAACTTTTTATCTTCCGTGAAAATATTCACAAGTATGATATTACTTTTTCTATCTTCCACCGAAAAATTAGAATTGAACTTTAAATTTCTTTATGTCTTTGTGAAATAAAGAACTGAAGTGGAAGATTTTTGTTTTCTCTGGAGAAATTAGAATTGAAGTGTGTTCTTTGGTAAAGTTCAGAAGAGAACTTGAACTTTTCTTCACTTCGTTGAGAAAATTTTAAATTGAACTAGAACTTTTTATCTTCCGGGAAAATATTCACAAGTATGGTATTACTTTTTCTATCTTCCATCGAAAAATTTAGAATTGAACTTTAAATTTCTTTATGTCTTTGTGAAATAAAGAACTGAAGTGGAAGATTTTATTTTCTCTGGAGAAATTAGAATTGAATTTTGTTCTTTGGTAAAATTCCGAAGAGAACTTGAACTTTTTTATCTTCAGTGAAAAATTTGAAACAGTATTTTAAATTTTTCATCTTTTCGAGCCAGATCTGAACTAAAGTGGAAAATTTTTATATTATTTGGAAAAATAGAAATGATCAATGACTAATTTCTTTTTCATTGAGAAAACTCAGAAGAGAACTTGAACTTTCCTTCACTTCGTTGAGAAAATTTTAAATTGAACTAGAACTTTTTATCTTCCATGAAAATATTCACAAGTATGGCATTACTTTTTCTATCTTCCACCGAAAAATTTAGAATTGAACTTTAAATTTCTTTATGTCTTTGTGAAATAAGGAACTGAAGTGGAAGATTTTTATTTTCTCAGGTGAAATTAGAATTGAATTGTGTTCTTTGGTAAAATTCAGAAGAGAACTTGAATTCTTCTTCACTTCGTTGAGAAAATTTTAAATTGAACTAGAACTTTTTATCTTCCGTGAAAATATTCACAAGTATGGTATTACTTTTTCTATCTTCCACCGAAAAATTTAGAATTGAACTTTAAATTTTTTATTGGGGAAATTAGAATTGAATTGTGTTCTTTGGTAAAATTCAGAATAGAACTCGAATATTCACGATCAAAGTATAACTTTTCCTATCTTCTATGAAAAATTTGGAACAGAACTTTAAATTTCTTCATCTCTTTGAGAAAAAAATCTGAACTGAAGTGGAAATTTTTATATTATTTTGGGAAAATAGATTTGATCAATAACTTATTTCATTTTCATTGAGAAAATTCAGAATCGAGGTTGAACTTTTCTTCTTCCGGGAAAATATTTGGAACAGAACTTCAATTTTTTCATCTCTTTGAGAAAGGTCGGAATTGAATTTAAGAAAATTTAGAATTAAAGTGAAACTTTTTATCTTCATGGAAAATAATCATAATCATAGTATAACTTTTCCTATCTTCTACGGAAAAATTTAGAAGTGTCCAACTCAGAAAAGCCCGAAATAGTAATTTACATATTCCCAAATCATAGGTTTCAGACAACACTCACCTATGAACGGCTAAGAAACCTAGCTCAGAAAAGTCAAAAATAGCAAACTAGTCATCCCAAACTATAGGTTTCAGACAACAAACACCTATGATGGACTAAGAATCCTAGCTCTGAAAAGTCCAAATAGCAAACTACACATCCCAAATCATAATTTTCTGACAATACACACCCTATGAAAGGCTAAGAAACCTAGCTAATAAAAGCCGGAAATAGCAAATTAACCATCCCAAATCATAAGTTTCAGACAGCACTCACCTATGAACGGCTAAGAAATCCAGCTCGGAAAAGTCAAAAAATAGCAACCCACACATCCCAAATCATAGGTTTCAGACAGCACATACCTATGAAAGACTAAGAAATCCAACTCAGAAAGGCCCGAAATAGTAATTTACATATCCCAAATCATAGGTTTCAGACAACACTCACCTATGAACGGCTAAGAAATCCAGCTCAGAAAAGTCAAAAATAGCAAACTAGTCATCCCAAACTATAGGTTTCAGACAGCACATACCTACGAAAGGCTAAGAAATCAAGCTCAGAAAAGCCCGAAATAGCAAACTAGTCATCCCAAACTATAGGTTTCAGACAACAAACACCTATGAAAGGCTAAGAAATCCAGCTCAGAAAAGTCAAAAGTAGCAATCCACCCATCCCAAATCATAGGTTTCAGACAACACACACCAACGAAAGACTAAGAAATCCAACTCAGAAAAGCCCGAAATAGTAATTTACATATCCCAAATCATAGGTTTCAGACAACACTCACCTATGAACGGCTAAGAAACCTAGCTCAGAAAAGTCAAAAATAGCAAACTAGTCATCCCAAACTATAGGTTTCAGATAACAAACACCTATGAAAGGCTAAGAAATCCAGCTCAGGAGAGTCAAAAGTAGCAATCCACCCATCCCAAATCATAGGTTTCAGACAACACACACCAACGAAAGAATAAGAAATCTAGCTTAGAAATGCCCGAAATAGTAATTTACATATCCCAAATCATAAGTTTCAGTCAACACACACCTATGAAAGACTAAGAAAGCTTAGCTCAGAAAAGCCTGAAATAGCGAAACTACTCATCCCAAACTAAAAGTTTCAGACAACAAGCGCCTATGATGGACTAAGAATCATAGCTCTGAAAAGTTCAAATAGCAAACTACACATCCCAAATCTTAATTTTCTGACAACACATACCTATGAAAGGCTAAGAAATCTAGCTCAGAAAAGACAAAAATAGCAAACCACTCATCCCAATCATAGGTTTCAGTCAACACACACCTATGAAAGGCTATTAAATCCAGCTCAGAAAAGTCAAAAATAGCAAACTACATATCCCAAATCATAGGTTTCAGTCAACACACACCAACGAAAGACTAAGAAACCTAGCTCAGAAAAGTCAAAAATAGCAAACTACTCATCCCAAACTATTGCTTTCAGACAACATTCACCTACGAAATACTAGAAAACCTTAGCTCAGAAAAGCCTGAAATAGCAAACTACACATCCCAAATCATAATTTTCTGACAACACATACCTATGAAAGGCTAAGAAACCTAGCTCAGAAAAGTCCAAAAAGCAAACCACTCATCCCAAATCATAGGTTTCAGACACCACACACCTATGAAAGACTAAGAAATCCAACTCAGAAAAGCCCGAAATAGTAATTTACATATCCCAAATCATAAGTTTCAGACAACACACACCTATGAACGGCTAAGAAATCCAGCTCAGAAAAGTCAAAAATAGCAATCCACCCATCCCAAATCATAGGTTTCAGACAACACACACCTATGAAAGGCTAATAAATCCAGCTCAGAAAAGTCAAAATAGCAAACTACGTATCCCAAATCATAGGTTTCAGTCAACACACACCAACGAAAGACTAAGAAACCTAGCTCAGAAAAGCCTGAAATAGCGAAACTACTCATCCCAAACTAGAAGTTTCAGACAACAAACGCCTATGATGGACTAAGAATCATAGCTCAGAAAAGCCTGAAGTAGCAAACTACACATTCCAAATCTTAATTTTCTGACAACACATACCTATGAAAGGCTAAGAAATCTAGCTCAGAAAAGACAAAAATAGCAAACCACTCATCCCAATCATAGGTTTCAGTCAACACACACCTATGAACGGCTAATAAATCCAGCTCTGAAAAGTCCAAAAAGCAAACCACTCATCCCAAATCATAGGTTTCAGTCAACACATCCCTACGAAAGGCTATGAAATCCAGCTCAGAAAAGTCAAAAATAGCAATCCATACAATCCAAATCATAGGTTTCAGACAACACACACCAACGAAAGACTAAGAAATCTGGCTATGAAAAGTCAAAAAATAGCAATCCACACATCCCAAATCATAATTTTCTGACAACACACACCTATGAAAGGCTAAGAAATCCAACTCAGAAAAGCCCGAAATAGTAATTTACATATCCCAAATCATATGTTTCAGACAACACTCACCTATGAACGGCTAAGAAACCTAGCTCAGAAAAGTCAAAAATAGCAAATTAACCATCCCAAATCATAAGTTTCAGACAACACACCTATGAACGGCTAAGAAATCCAGCTCAGAAAAGTCAAAAATAGCAATCCACCCATCCCAAATCATAGGTTTCAGACAACACACACCAACGAAAGACTAAGAAATCTAGCTTAGAAAAGCCCGAAATAGTAATTTACATATCCCAAATCATAAGTTTCAGACAACATTCACCTACGAAATACTAGGAAACCTTAGCTCAGAAAAGCCTGAAATAGCAAACTATTCATCCCAAACTAGAAGTTTCAGACAACAAACGCCTATGAGAGACTAAGAATCATAGCTCTGAAAAGTCCAACTTGCAAACTACACATCTCAAATCATAAGTTTCAGACAACACACTCCTATGAACGCCTCAGAAATCCAGCTCAGAAAAGTCAAAAATTGCAATCCATCCATCCCAAATCATAGGTTTCAGACAACACACACCAACGAAAGACTAAGAAATCTAGCTCAGAAAAGTCCGAAATAGTAATTTACATATCCCAAATCATAAGTTCCAGACAACACACATCAACGAAAGACGGGGGCTCTGGGAGAGCCTTTGAGGATCTGTGGGTCCCTTGAGGGCCGGGTGGTCCTTTGGGAGCCCGGGGGACCTTTGAGGACCGGGCGCTTCCTTCGGGGTTGGGGTGGTGGGGATCGGAACCCTTTGGGGTTGGGGTAGAGGACCTCACGACACTGTTCAATTGAACTTGTGTATTATAACGACCACAGAGTTTCACCCTCAAATCCTCTTCTAAAATCTCTTCAAAAATCATCTTTTAAAATGTCTCTAACTGTTTCGCTGAAATAATTCCATAACCTGTCTAAAACAGTTTCGCTCAAATAATCCCTAAACGTAATTTCAGCGTGTTCCTTTTGTTTTTGGCACCTCTGCGCTGACGCATTTCAAATTAATAAGAAACATGATTCCCGCGCTAAAACAATTCATCGCTAAGATGTTTCTGGGAGAATTGTTTCCATGGCGTTTGGTTATTAATATCTTTTGGAGTTCGACCAAAAGAGTTGTTTCCGAGGCAAAGACGTTAATGACTTGGATCTATTCCTGGAGAAATGTTGACAGTACCTGTCAGACATTATTAAACTTTGCCTGGAAACAATTTGATTAATGACTGACAGCACAGGTGTTCCAAATTCCCAATCGATTACGCAATCAATTTCTCAGAAATCCATTTCCCCTAGGGACTCTATGCCCATATATGGTGTGGGCGTGGGAGTAGTACCTCCCTCTCTACTTCTATCCCAAAGTAACCAAGAATTTAAGAACGCGCTTTGAAAAAGAATGCTGAAAGTCTATTATGAAAACAAAGTATTGGATATTTTGAAAGATACCGAAAACCCTCGAAAAAGGTGTCAGATCGAAATAAAAACTGCATCGTTGGAACCACCATTGTCGGCAAACTCCATAAAGGAATGCTGCAATCCCCCAACCTTGAACAACAGCTATTATGCCTTTGTGTACTTGTTTTTAAGACAAACATATTTTCTTTGTTGTTTAAGTCAAAAAACTGTAAGTTTCCTATACAGGATTTTCGGACAAGGCGGTTCTAATATTGTATTTTGTGTTTCGATCTGATTCTATTTTGAAGAGTTATGGGCTATTATATTTCTTAGTATGGGATTTGATCATCTCTTTCTTGGTTCCTAGCTGTCGCCGCAACCCGGATTAAAGAGCAAATATCGTTTCAATATTTTGACTAACGAATTCAGACGCTTCAAACTGGACTCATTAGGAGGTTAAGAAAATCACCTCCCAGGGTTATGAAACATGGAATTAAGTGATATTCGAGTAAAGAAAAAAGTCTAGCCTATAGTAACCAAAATATTAATAAGAAATGCAAATTCCAACAAAACCGGATCAAAATAAACATGATAATGCAACGCACGTACCTTTTGACAAGATAACGTAACACAAGTGTATTTTAAAAAGTCGCTTCTCCGGGGTACGATGTCATATTTGAGTAAGTTCAGTGTCTGATTCCCTGGTGTTCATTTTTTACTATTCCAAACAAGAAAAGCCAAAGGCTTGTTCCTATGTGTAATCTATATTATTATACGAAGGAGCTAAACATTCTTCACACCACTCCACGCATTTTCATATGTGTATAGTTATCCGTTTTTTTTTATAAAAATATTAAATAATTTTGTTTTTTACGTTTAAATTTATTTCAAATACTTGCTATCAAGTTAAATTCAAATTCTTCTGACAAACTGACTATTTTCTATAGAAGTTTTGATAATAACGTTTGTTCTTACTCTTCCTCGATCCGACTATAGCTACTTCCTCTTCCTCTTTGAAAATCTTGCCTTCCTCTGCCCCTGATAAGGGAATTTCTTATATCGGCAGTGTGGTAGCCTCCTCTATTATAGCTCCGTTTCTCCCCCTTTCCCTACCTACGTTCCTATTATAACTACTTACTGTCCCTCTGTTGAATTCTTCATTTCTTCTGCCTCTATCTGGGAAATTATTTGCTTTGACATCGTGAGAATCTCCCCTGAATTTAGTATTACTTTGAGCGTAACTTGCCCTGCCTCTGTATATCTCATAGCTACTTAATCTCCCTCTGCCTCTATGAAAATATGGCCTTCCACTGCGAAATCCTTTTATTTCGCTGTCTCTGCCAAACTCTGACCTCCCTCGGCCTAGGCTAAAATTTAGCCTTCCTCCCCCTCTTTCAAAGTCGGTTCTTCCTCTACCTCTGTTTAAGTCCAAACCTCCCCTGCCTCTATTCCCATCATACATACTGCCTCTATTTTTGTTAGGGAGAAAAGCTTGTCCTCTGTCTCTTCTTATGCCACGCATATACCCCATCCATCTGTTGTCACTATTTGTACGCTCTCTGCCTCTGTAATGATTACTTAACTTTTCAGGATAGTTGCGCTTTCTTTTCGGCAACCTTTCTGAATCTTTACGAGGATTCGTCATTACCAGATTTTCTTGAACCTGTTGGTCTTGGTCACTTATTTTCAGATTTGGGATATTTTTCTGTTTGCTTTTCTCCAATGGATCTGTTCCTATAGCTGAAGTTTCATTTTTCTTTTTGATGTTACAGTTACGTTTTTTTCCATCTCCAGTCTCTTGACCATCTGTTGTGTTACTTTTAATTGTCTCGATGGGAACTTTATCTGTGTTCGAATCAACACTTGGTCGGCTTATTCATCCTTTTCCTTCGACGTCTATGCCTTTTGATTTTTTCTGCATTTTCGCCATCTTTTGCTGCATATTGGCTCACGTCGTTGCATTTTTTGTCAACATCCTCAGAATTGTTTATGTTGGTTACTGCTATCTGTTCGCAAAGGATGTTTATATCCTGTTCAATGACATTTTGTGCTCCTGTGGTATCTAATGTTTCTTTACAAACATCATTGACATCGCCTTTGACCTCCTTCAAAATACGACTTTCTTGGGATTCCGTATTTTAACGCTTTATAAAAGGCAAATTGAGTCTTTTAAATAGCATTTGTTAAGTGACGGCAAATGATAAAGAATTTTAAATTTGTTTTCTTATTATTCTACTGATGAAAACTTTGGACACCAAATCTGTAGCCCCTAATAATCAAATTATTTTGCTCTTTTTAACTTTTTGTATTAAAAAAAGGTCAAAAGATGATCTTAGAAAAACCTGATTCAAGAAAATAATGACGTAATGTGTCAATGAATGTTATCAATGACGTTTTACTAAGCATAATGACATCAAGTTTCAACACGCTGGTGAAAAAGCATACACACAAAAAAGTTTCACCTAACTAAGAGTGAGATTCACATAAGACAGGTTCATCCCTGCTGTCGGATTAGCTTGGATAAATTCTTCAATATTTTCACACCCCCCCCCCCCCCCAAGTTTCAAAAAACTTTATAAGAAATAACTTAGGTAATTTGTTACAATTTATGGCAAATAATAGAGAACTGTGCTGTTTTTCTTTAAATAAACAGTGTTTATTTTTAGCATAAAGTTTGACATTTGTTGCATGACCTTAACTGCACTTAGCTGTGAAACCATTGATGGTCTTGAGAAGTTGAGACCATTATGCTGAGGTTGAGCTGGAATATTTTATATTCATTGCAACTAAATACAACAACCAACCACATAAAATTTCAGTTTTTCCCAATTTAATTTCGTAGTTTTTCTATGCGTACATTATGGCACAAGATATACCAACATCTTACATTATATGTCCTTGAAAATTGGAAATTCCATCCGATGGTACTTTCACTCAATTTGGGTAAATTTTATGGCTTTGCTGCTAAACACGCCTGGATATGGAACCTTTGATATCGTGATCTCTATTATCCAATGAAAAGGGCATTAGAGCTCAAAATCTATGATCGATAGAACCCTCCCTTAATTTTCTCTGAGCGGCACTGGTTTGATGCGATTTCCAAACCTTGCTTAATTTTAAAGCCTCCAGAAACAGTCAATGAGTATTTTCAAAGTTCTCAAAGTAAGCCATTGTCTTTGGTCAGATAGTTGGGGGGATCAAGTTTCGATAATCTAGGACTTTTTTTTTGCTGATAGGTAGGTGGGGGGGATTTCAAGGTAAATTTGTGTTTCGAGTTATACGTTTATCTTTTGGGGGTAATTTTTTCTCATATTCAAGCTCCACGCTCTTTGCGCTAGAGTTTTAATATCCAGCAGATGTGGAATATACAATGATCAACGATATGTCCAAAACAGTCAACAAAGTCTGACAGTGATCTTGCAGTTTTATTCCGTGCACTTCAGCTAAGTGCAGATAAGTTAATGCAACAAATCCAAACTTTACGCTAAAAAGAAACAGTGTTTATTTAAAGAAAAACAGCTTAGTTCTCTATCATTTGACGTAAAAATTAACAAATTATTTAAGTTATTTCTTATAACGTTTTTTTTAACTCTCGGGAGTAGTATCTATATACACAGTCCTAATTACACATGGAATTACACAAGCCTGAGGCACGGTTATATAGTGCAGTTTCAGGACTACAAGAATATACAGAGGAGTTTGACGTGCACATTGCAAAAAGCGACCAATCCTTTTATATTATATACCTATAAAGTGACCAAACACGTTTTGAAAATATAATTGAGATTGTATAACGCAACCAGACTGGTTTTTGAGGCAAAACCCAATTTTAGGGCCAATCAGAGAGAGCGGAGGTTACTCCATATACGATAACTTGATTGGTAATTGGATTCGAATAAAAGGAGTAATTTTCATTGCAATTCATATTAGTAAGAGAATTGAATTCAGGGAGAATAGTTTATTTGAGATGATATTAGTAGAGAAAATGAGTGGAGCATATATACTATTGGAGGTTGATGGTGGAGCCGGCAGAAAAGATATACGAGTACCAAACGTGGCTGTGGAAATAACAGGAGGCTGTAGACTATGCCTTGAATGGGATGATATGTATGGTAGATACGTGATATCATTGAGCAAATTTAAAATGGAGGAACAATTATGTTTTGCTGCGAAACTGAATATTGTGCATATAAATAGACTTCAGGCAGCATTAGATGCGCTAGTGAAATATATTGATGAAAACAAATTGAATCAGTGATTATTATTGTTGTAATTATGCTCAATAGAACTGTTTCTAAATCAAAGATATTTTCTTTCTATAGTAGGCTAGCATGTATTTTTTTTTTAGAGTAGAAAAAAATTCTGGTTAGTCTGAAGTTGGTTGTGAGAGTGTTAGGACTCTAAAAAATGGATAGATTTGAGAAAGAGCGAATCATGGGGAATCTTGTGTTTATGGAAAAACGTTTGATTCTATATGATGATTTTCTAGAGCTGTCTATTCAAAGGAAGATATTTTCTCAGAGAATGCTTGTTGATATAATGAAAACTGATTCTCCATCATTAGACTATTGCATGAAGCTTTTACGTCGTGGACCAACGGCATTTACACAATTTGTTGATATATTAATCACGACACGGCAAAATGATATTGTGGATATGCTTTTAAACACTAATTTAGAAATTTGGGACTTTTTTTCATGAGAAAGATGGTGTTCAAGGATGATTCCTCTCTTTCTATCTATACCACTCAATTTATTGATAGTAGCTCAGTTCCATTGTGGCAGTGAGAGTGTCAACACATGAAAAAATGTTCCATACATGTCCACTATGCATGTACACACTGGGCAGCTGGTCATCATGTGAGAATTGCACAATGATTGATGAGTATGATGAAAAGTGCAGATTATGCAGCCCGTGTAAATTGCATAGAGGATATGCTGTACAAATTAAAGGTTGTAATTCCTGTCTTGAAGAGGTGTGTAACTCTCATCCTAGAGGGGACCTATGCTCCAATTGCCACTATAATAAATGTAATCAGTGGGAGAACACATATCCTGGTATGATTGGAAAGAATCCTAAGCGTGATTTTAGTTTACTGCTACGAGATTGGTATCGTCGTGGTTTTAGATTGTTTTGGGAGGAGGAGCCGGGTCAGTGATTCAACTGTTGGAACAACAAAAGAATTTGGTTTCTACGTCATCGTTGTGAAGGCAATGGCTACTATGATTATAAGCCCACTGATTTTTATTTGGCTGTGACAGAATGTGATTCGCCACTTGAGGACACTGTTTGTGACATTGCTTCAAATAAGCAAATTGAAACATGTGAATTCTATAAAATGAATGAGAATAGTATCATTGACTATACAAAGAGATATGACAAGAGTGAAGTTACACTCTACTGTTGAAAATGTGACCCTGACATTGCAGCACATCAGGATCAGTATACTCTGAATTCAGATAATCTACCCGCATTAGTTGTTCTTGACAACTACCTATACCTAGTAGAAGATGAAATCTAAAGAGTAGAAAAGTCGTTTTTATCATGTACATGCATTATTTTTATTAATAAACAATTTCACATACATTTTTAGAACATTTTATTCGTAGGGCACTAAAATCAATATTAAACACGTTTGTAAGTATATTTTCCACTAGAAAGTCGTTCAATCCAGGTAAGTCAACATAGATGTAGAGCAACTGCTTGTAGGTATAGCCACGACATCTGAACATGAAAAAGAGTAGAGCATGAAAGCCGCATTGTTTAGTCTTTAAATCCTGTACTCTCCTTTGATTTTGAATAATAGTTTTCCCACTGCTCTCAATAAAGTCACTGATGTGTGGAGTGTAGAATCTATATGATAGGCCAAGAGGATCAAAACATTCAATATTCTTCGCTGTTTGAAAGATGCATAGCCAATGGCCTGTCTTCAAAGTCGATGGACTGCTATTAACAATGGTTAGGGTATTGTTAACACTGGGAATTTTTTCAATGAAGTCCGATGGTATGAAAAAGGACTTATACTGGGACATGTATGGATCCATACTAAATACGTTGATTATTCGGTTTTTGTTCATGGTGCTAGGTCTAGTAGAACACTGCCGTTGGGTGTTATTTCCCAATAGGTTTCAAATTGACTCAAAGATATTAGCGTGATACTCTCTGTCAAAGCATCGGCAAATGTACACTCTAAACGTACATTCCCTGTTCGTACTATGCTTATATCCTGGGTCCCCGACAAGTCCAAAACAATTACACCGTGATTTTTTGAAAACATTGAATCGGTTATTCCATTTTCAAATAGTTAGGAGTCATGATCGAGGGATTGCATGGTAACTCGTACAGAGTTCTATAGGATTTTTTGTCAAATGATAGAGTGCACAGTAGAATACCATTCACTTTGCACACAAGGCTAGATAGACCGAAAAAATTAAAATCATGGGGGGATTCAGTCCAGGATCCAACGGCACTGCCACTCTTCACAAAGGCCAAAGCCAATTTTGATGGGATTTCTCCATTGATAAATGATTAATCGGTATAGCTACTAGAGCCGGTGGTAGTGTGACGTTGATTGGTGATCGTATGGGGGACAAGAAGTTTAATGTTGTTGCCATTGGCTCTTAGCTTTTCCACTGCCAATGCAACAGAGCTCATAACCTGTTATTTTCGGACGTGGAGAATTGCCGAAGTGATAATGGCATTTGCATCGGGTGCTGCAGGGAGTGTTTTTCTCAAAATGAAATTCGACGGGGCTAGTTGCAACTATATGTCAATCTTGACATTGGGGGTAACCATTGGGATATATTGAATATATCATGATTTAATTTTCCAACTAAATGATACTCCTGGGTCACTTCAGTAGTGAACTCACCGTCAGTATCAACACCTGATCGATATTCATAGCCCAATGACTGTCATCTCAACTCCTTATATGCCTTTGGTGTCATCATCATAAATTGTATGTAGCTTGCATAGTTGGATAAATTATTGCTAGTGCTCACCAATGTTCCATTAATAAATACATTAATTTGTTTGAACAGGTTGTGTAGAATACAGTTTTCGTAGGAGAGACCATCGGCAGCAGTTGGAGTTGTATTATCTGACTTTTTCTACACCGCAACATTTAAATCAATAAATGTTGATAACAAATCAATGAAATAGTCTTCATTGGAAAATATTTGAAAGTGTATATTTTCCGAGAGAGGTTGCTGGGGATGAAATTGTTCATAGTAGCCATACTTGACACTGACATCAACATTTTCATCATTGAACAGATTCAATGAGGAACTGATTGATGGGTGTGATTCCTTGTGGGGGAGATAAGTCATCTTAAGAGAAGAAATCCTTCTTTGATCTAACAATCTTTTTCTTTTTCTTCTTATTGCTCTTCCTCGTTTTATTCCTCATAGTTCTTGTTGATCTAAGTCCTTGTTGATGTCCTTCGCTTCCCGCCGGGGTAGAGACTGATGAGTGAATGACGCACAAGCATTCTTTTCAATCCCTTCCCATTTTGCCGAGATTTTCATTCTTCACCAACGGCTCTTGCTGAAGATCTAATATTTTCCTTAACACTCTCCTTGAAATTCTTACCCGACCCCAGTCCTGTAGTGTTGAGGCAGCAAAATTTGATGCAGCAGGTACAAGATATTTTCTGGCAAGGGGTAGTGCAGAACGAAATAGCCTAGTAAACCAGCTACCAGGACCATAGCCAGACAATGTAGTACGCCCCTTGTAGTAGTCCAATCCATGACCTATTTGACGTGTACTCACAGCACCAACATATTAATTGATATCGGGACAGACAAATGGAATTCTTCCATTGTTAATTTTAGGAGATGGTGTCGCCGACATTGGGTCGAAAATGACATGTAATCACTGCTAAGCCTTTTGTTATTGCTAGAGGATCACCCAATTCACCTCTTAGTGTTAACTGAAAGAGTTCCAAATACGAAGTGTTTACAGGAACATACTGAAGATGCTTTATATTACAGTGATGAACAAGTTCATGAGTTGTTTTTGTTCGAGAACACATAGGAGGGGGACATCTGAATTAACAACTCTCGATGTTACCACAAAGGATGCATAAAGAAATATGCAAGAGTCCGAGAAGAAACCTGGTGGATAATCAGCAAAAATAACTTGATCCATCCCATAAACGGTGCCAGCGTTTTCCCCATTGATCATATTCTGTTTAAAGCCAAGAACGTCTCTCAGATTATCAGTGAGATGAATTATTTCAGTGTCAACAGGTGAGGTAATGTAAATCCTATCGTGTTCCGTTGAATAATTAAAATGGAATGTACCATTCCTACGATATGAGATTTTTCTATTGATTGTACGACACAAATCTGTCATACTATCATATTCAATATATTTCAATTTGACATGTGGATATTCGCTAGATTTAAGTGCTTCAACCCATTCATACTCGACAAAGAGTGACCAATCGAATGGTATAACTTTTGTATCATACACAAGATCCTTTCTCAGGATGTCATAGGTATTTTTGAGAATACAATCGACAAGGGTCACTTCATACTTTCCGTCATTGAATTTGATGGTGGGGGAGAGTTTCGTCCAAAAATCCCTTGTTTTATTCAAGTCATTGTAGAGAGGATCGGAAACGTTGGACATAAATGTTACATAGAAATCATTGGGCATTGTCAATATCTTCAACACCGATCCAAGAATCAAAATCAGAGTTGTATCCTAGCCACTGAACAAGTAACTGTTTCTTACCCTTGCGAGTACGAGTCTTTAATATTTTTTCAATTTGATAGATATCACTATTATTTTTAACTTTTTGTAGTTCATAGTCATAAAAGCCGCCGAGAATCTCTTCATCTTTGGTATCGCGCAAACGATAAGTTATTAGTTTAGTGTCTAGGATTTTTGCCACTTTAAAAAGTTCTGTGGACAACAAGTAATTCCCATTTTAAAAAACATTAGTTGTTCTATTAATTCGAACAGTATCACCAACATTGAATTTTTTTTTTATTGACAATCGTTTCATTGGAATATTGTTTAAAAAAGGTGTCAATTGTATCATGATCAGAATGATGAACTTCCGTTGGGGTTGAGTTGGACAATGATCGATGAGGTCGTTGATTATAAATCAACATGATTTTATCTAAATCATGAATAAAAGCAGATGTAGTCTTCAATGTGCAATATCTTGAAATTAAAAGTCGAATAGTTTTTATCAATCGTTCGGCCAATTCAGCCTTTATAGGGCTATGATTATGATAGAGCAGTGTATTATGTTTCACTAGTACTTTTGCAACATGGGGATTAACAAATTCACTACCGCGATCCGTTTGAATTTTTTTTATACGAATCCTGTTCGAGAATACTTTCTATAGCCTGAGCAACTTCAACGCCTCTCTTTGACCGCAATGGAATTGCATATGCATAACGACTATAAACACTGATTGCAAGTAGAATGTACTTGTACGGTGTATTGTGACGTCTTTGAATCTCATCCAGAGTTAAGAGATCTACTTGCATTATATGCAATGGTAAAAAGGCTTTAGTTTTTCGATA
Source organism: Artemia sinica (assembly GCA_027921565.1). Taxonomy (NCBI): domain Eukaryota; kingdom Metazoa; phylum Arthropoda; class Branchiopoda; order Anostraca; family Artemiidae; genus Artemia; species Artemia sinica. The sequence continues at coordinate 35,954,179 of CM051261.1, read as the reverse complement.
ATGATTAGCACGAAAACTACGATTTCTATGCAGCGTGTAACATGATTCACTTTGTAGATGATCTTGTACACTTTTAGTTTGAACACCAGTGACTTTGGAAAGAGTGGTGGGGGAACTTAAACTTCCCGCTTCACCAATATTTTCATAAACACCTTTCAGAACTTCAACCATTTTGAATGTAAACACGTAGTGTAACGTCCGCTACCCTTTTGTATATTAGTGGTTGGCGATGGGGGTGATGGCGACATTGACTTGATACGTTTTCGCTTTTGTCTAGCTATCAATGGTGTGCTGCTTATTTTCAAATCAATGTTTCCACTAGGTGTGCTAGTATTTTCCAAGATTGATTTAAAATCTTCTTCTTCTTCTTCACGTTCATATTTTAATGGTGTTGAGGGTGCATGTTCATTTAATTTTCTTAGAATTTGTCTATTGATAATAAGGCTTTTGGGGAAGTTTAATGTATTTAGAAAGTTGTATAGATGAGCGTCAAATGATAATAGTCCTTTACGATTTGTAACCATATCATAGATTAAATCAAGTAGATTATAGCTCTTGCCCTGAATTATAATCCCCTTCCCATTGCTATCAACTTGAATATGATCTTGACCACTTTCCATGAGATATGTTATGAGTCGTTTACTTTGTTCACGATATGAGTGGGGCATTAAATTTCCAATTTTCAACACAATTGAATCCAATTCCTCCTTCTTTAATTGTGTTCCAGCAGCAGCAGCAGCAGCAGCAGCAGCAGCACCAGCAGCAGCAGCAGCAGAATCCTGAGGAGATGGTTCTTTTTTGTGATCAATACCACTGGCCTTCGCACGATAGGGCTTATGTCTGTCCACTCGGCGAACCGCATCTTGAAGTAAAAGCAGTTTTTTATCATCCTCAATATTCTCGTTGTCAATGAATTTACTCAGATTGTCCTCAAAGTGTTCCACGGGTGAGAGAGCGAGTTCCATTGGCGTCAATTTATAGGATTTTGCCATTCTCTAGAGAAAACTGTTTACAAGTCCTGCAATTATTGGCTCTACAAGTGTGAAAAAACTACCGCCCGCCTGAAGAAGACGTTTCCTTTTAAAATTCTTTCCTTTGTTTTTAGAGGCCAATGTACGTAACATGGAACGATGTTGCTTTGCCTGCTGCTTAACTACTTCTGGCAGTTGAACATTACCCTCGGTCAAATTTAAACAAAGTTCGGATATTAGATTAATGAAATCATTGTCAATACCATTTTTGAGTATGGCTTTCCTAAGTGAGGGTTTTGAAGTTCTTAGAACTGAAAATAAATGTTTATTTTCATGTAGTTTCTTCAGTGTCATGATAGCAACTAATAGCCTTTTTTACTGTTCACGGGGAGATATACTGTAATTTCATTGTCAAAAATATCTGTGACTACACGCAGATCCTCGGGTGTATTTTGATTAAGATCTAATAGGATATAGCCGTAGAGTTTATTAGTTGCCTGATTGTATGCTGAGAGAAGAAATTTAGGTGCGCCGGGGTATATTTGTTTATTGAGAGTTATTAGCGAGCTAGAATTACGAACAACTCTGTAGATGATATAGTAGGTGCAGTTTAATGCAAGTGTTTGCATACATTTGCTCTGGTGAAATAGATTGTGTCGAACCAGAGTAACGGAAATCTGTTCATGATGAGAGCGAACAGTGAACAGTTGTACCATTTCCAGGGACCATTGTTCAATAAATTCAGCCAGATCGTCAATAATCAGCCAAGAGTTTGGTTCAATAATGCTGAAAACATCAAGTCCCTGTATAAATTGTATCTGCACCAACCCCGCTATGCCAATTGCTTTTATTTTATCGTATGACTCCTGCCAAGCACTGTAACAATAGTAGATTTTTTTGGCTTTTCCAGAAACATTTTATCGCAATTTTTAATTATTTTAGTTAAGAGTGTTGTTTTGCCTGACATTGATGGCCCACACAGAAACGATCTGAATGGTGTTTTAAATTGATACATGTTCCCTTCAACAGCTCACCTGCAACTAACTGTAGACTATAGTTGTCTAATGACTAAATAATTTCCCTACTAGTCCGTTCAAGAATAATGAAAAGAAGAAGAAGAAGAAGATCAAAATAAATAAAGAATCATATTTTCTTTTATTATGCATAACAGTAATAGCACTTTATAAATACCACATTCAACATGAAAAAAGAACATTAAACATTAAAAAATACACTTTTTTTATATATTTATAATAAAAAATACAACATTTATTTTACATAAGCACTAAAAAGAAACACTTTAATAAATACACTTTTTTTAATTTATATATAAGAAAAAATACAACATTTATTAGAATATACACACTTAAAATAATATCACACTTTTATTTACAACATTTTAAATTTGAAATGCCCCCCCCCCGGGGGTGGCTGGGAAACTCCGCGGGCCGGCGCCCGCGCCGGCCCACGTGGCCGGTACAGGTGCCAAAATCTTTCAGTTTTGAAGGATTACACATCCTTCAAAACTGAATTCCCCCTCCGAGCATTATTTTTAACCCCAATTATTAAGTTCGATTAAGCTATGAATGCATAAAGACGTTTTTTAAATACGATGTATGAAAAAAAATACAATTTCAAATATTAGCTACATTTGAAATTTATTCAGAATATTAATGATTGGCACCCCTTCCCCCAACTCCTCTTTTTTCTCTCTACAATAATTATCCTTGATTATTGGCTGAGTTGGACATTGGCTTACACTGAAAATAATTGAACAGAAAAAAATAAAAGCCCGATAAATATTTACTAGTTGGTGTGACAAACACAACGCAACGTTTGGCTAATAGCTATAAAATACAATAAAAAAATATCTGTCGAGGAGGTGTCATTAGCAATAACCTATTTCTAATGAGGCATTTCAAGTCACATGTTTACCGGGTACTAAATAAGTACCATTTTTACCCCTTCAAAACTTAATTTCCCCCCTAGTATTATATTGGCTTACACTGAAAATAATTGAACAAAAAAAATGAAAGCCCGATAAATATTTACTAGTTGGTGTGACAAACACAACGCAACGTTTGCCTAATAGCTATAAAATACAATAAAAAATATCTGTCGAGGAGGTATCATTAGCAATAACCTATTTCTAATGAAGCATTTCCATTCACATGTTTACCGGGTACTAAATAAGTACCATTTTTATAGTTGGTGTGACAAACACAACGCAACGTTTGGCTAATAGCTATAAAATACAATAAAAAATATCTGTCGAGGAGGTATCATAAGCAATAACCTATTTCTCATGAAGCATTTCAAACCTAGTCACATGTTTTACCAGCTACTAAATAAATACCAATTTCCCCCCTTCAAAACTTAATTCCCCCTCCTAGCATTATTTTTAACCCCAATTATTAAGTTCGGTGAAGCTATGAATGCATAAACACGTTTTTAAATACGATGTATGAAAAAAATACAATTTCAACTATTAGCTACAGTTTGAAATTTATTCAGAATATTAATGATGAGCACTCCTCCCCCCCCAACTCCTTTTTTTTCTATAATAAATACCCTTGATTATTGGCTGAGTTGGACAATTATCCTCTCATTCAGTTCGTTTAATTAAGAGTACGATGAAATGTAATCTCACGAGAAAACAGCCTTCTAATCAAAACAGCTGTTATGGACATGTGGAATTTATCGTAGCTTCGAGAGTTTACAGAAAGTTCATCTTTCTGTGTGAAACTCAAAATGATAGATAATTCTGTGTGAAACTCATAATGATAGATAGGAAATAAAAAAAGGTTATTTCTTATACTAGTCGACGAATAATGTATATTTACTTACCAATATAATTCTTTTATTGTCCATTAGAATGAGCGGATTGATTCTTGTAGGCTTATTATAACTTCCACTTATCAACTGAGACAGAATGAACAATTTGTTCAATATATATAGCAAAAAAAAGTATGATCATAACCAACTGTAAACCGGTATTTCTAGAATGAGACCATTCTTTGGATTACGCAATTTGATAATTTCTAGTTTTCTGGTTAAAAAAAACATAACATGTTATGATGAAAGTCTCTCAAAAACCAGTCTGGTTGCGTTATATAATCACATTTACACTTCCAAAACATTTTTGTTCACTTTATAGGTAAATATAAAAGGTTTGGTCGCTTTTTTACAATGTGCACGTCAAACTGCCCTGTATATTTATGTATTCGTGAAATATATAGATAAGACACTACTGACGCCTGGTTAAGTATTCAAATATGTACGTCTTTTTATAAAAGCTAAATTATTAACTTATTTTACATTTGGTTTTTAGAAGATGTACCTTAAAAAATAAATTTAAAACTTGGACTTAAAAACTAAATTATTAATTCGTTTCAGATTTGGTTTTAAAAGATGAGAGGAACAGGGGTACGGTTTACAGGGATTGGATTATGGTGGAACTATAAATGAGTGCATAAAAACTAAAGCATTAAACTAATGTAGATTCGATTTTCAGAAGATTTTCCTCGGATATCGGTGGACATAGTCTAATGAACACATATAGACAAGCTATATTGACATAGCAAATTCAGTAACTTTCAATATGTGGTTTGAGCAGTATGGGAAACTGACCAGAGAAGAAACTAGAGCTCAACTGCAGTAATTTAAAAGATTCTACATCATACACAGGGTCATCAATGGGGGGGGCAATTGTCCTTACCTAGAATTTGAAAAATACTATGGGCGTTTTTCTGGTGATGTTAGGTCTTTCTCAAAGGTGATAATTGAATGAGCGACCAGGATACCATAACTTGAGGCTATTGGTGCTCCAGAACTACCACTTCGAAGACTTTCTGGGCGGATGAGATGAATTTCTTTGAATTTACAAAGTTTGAATAAACTTTTTGAATGTGAAATTGAGTGGCTGACCAACACTAAATACCTGCCTGTAGAACTTCACCAGAAACTCAGCTGGAATTTAATCGGTATTAAATGTTCCTTTGGTTGTCGTTTTCTTACCATGAAAGTCAAACTCAATTCCAATTTTGTGGCATTGTGTGTCAGCTGTGTCCAAAATTTTGATTGGTTTTCAATAAGAATTTTGTATGATTTCTGTCTGTTCAATTGTTCCAGCCACTGCCCTATCCCTTTTGGGCACTACTTGGGTACCTGAAAACAACCTGCCACAGCCCGGATACCTGCAGCCAACCGGCCGCTGCCAGTATACTAGATCCACTTGAAGTTACAAATTCCTCTTATCCCCTCCGTCTATGCTAGCGGGGTCCTATCCATATGTACTATTGGAGTTGCTAGCCCCTTTTATCCTCTCCATGCGTCCGAGCACACACATAGGGGATGTACCTGGAGCCAAATGAAGTTACCAACCCCTCGTATATGGTCTGTCGACCGTCTGGTCTTGCCGTTGGGATAACTGTTTCCGGGAAAATACATTTGATTGTCAAGCATATTGTCGTAGAACTGTAACAGCCTCATATCGTAAAAATCGTAGCTTGATGTTCTAATGGAGTGGTCCTGACCATCTGGTGAGCATCACATGATTATTTTAACCTTGAGTGTTTGCATAAAAAAAGAAAATTGGTCCAGCTTATTATCAATAGCTGGAGTGAGCTTGATGTACAAAATGTCCAATAAGTGAAGTTTTGATATTGATTCTAATTTACAATTGGAAGAGGTCCGTAATCTATCTTTTTTTTTGTCGTATGTATAGTGGATGGGAGCTGTTTTTCATACAGTTTCGATTTATCAAAGCACCTTTAAAATCCCCTTAGTTACCGAATTTTATGTGTTTGTATCTAATATATCATCTTTCGTTTAAAAAAAACCCCTCCCTACTAGCCGTTCTTGAACTTTTGAATTCAATCTATAGATAATATTTGTACCTGGACCTTCAGGGGAAGATAAAGAGCCATATCAAAACTAAAAAGAGCGTTTACAGAATTGTATGTGTTTGTGCATCGTATATCATCATTAGTTTTAAAAACATTCTTCCCTAATAGCCATTCTTTAACTTTTGAATTCAATCCATGGATTATTTTTGAGCCTGGTCATTCAAGGGATGATAAAGAGGATTTAAAGAGCAATTTAAAGAGTAACTAAAAAGAGCATAAACACTGCCTTCGGATGGTTTACGGACTTAGCCCTTGAGGCGATTCTTATTAATTTTTGATTCGGATTGTTTTTGAACAATTGATTGTTTTTTGAGCTTCGAATTTTTTTGAATTTCAAATTTTTTTTAACTTTAAATTTTTTTCGAACTTAGTTTTTTTAACTTAGTAATTTTTTTCGAACTTACATTTTTTAACTTAGAATTCTTTTGAACTTAAAGTTTTATTATTTTTTTCTTGAACTTATTTTTGTATTTTTTTGAAATTAGAACTTTTTTGGAATTAAATTTTTTTTAACTTAGAATTTTTTTAACTTAGAATTTTTTTAACTTAGAATTTTTTAATATAGAATTTTTTTTCTTTCAAATTAAAATTTATTTTAACTTAGACATTTTTTTTGTCAACATTTGTTTAATGACATTACACCTAATTATAACAAAAGAGATTGACCTGTGATATTTTCGAAACACGAAATGAAAATTATATACGTATGTTAGTGAACTTTTCTTTTAAAAAAATAATGTTTGTAGTGACATTTTTCTTACAGCTTTTTAACTTTTTTTAAACTTTTTTTAACAAAGAAAATTGAACTTAAATTCGAAAAGTTTGAAAATAAATGAACATTAAAATTTTTTTTAATTCTAGGCAAATGATTAAAAAAGAGCAAGGAATGGTGAAACCATTTTGGGAGGAGATGGGCAGCAGTCTCCTGTCCATGTAGGTCCAGCAGTAATGGATGCTCTTTTTAGTATGATAGATAGAATCCCAACCCCTCAGGATCTGACTAGTTTTTTATTCCGTTGTAAGAAAAAATTAAATTTATATTTTCTCTTGTGTGCATATGTGTGCGTTATTAAAATATATTATGCAAGTGTTCGAAAATGATATGAAAATAGAGATTATTAAAATATTCTTTTTCAGCTTAAAATCATAACTGTTTCAAAAAGAAAATAACTTCTTATTCTTTTTCCGGGTTCCCGCTGAAATACCAGCAGAGCTGGATAACAATAGCAATGACCCAGATTGGCTTGATGACCTATTAAAAGACTGGTTTGGTGAGGCAGATGTTATAGCTCCCTTTAATATTTCAGCAGGGGTTTTGGTTCAACCAAGCTCGTCTCGTGGGCATGAAGACCACGGAACATCCATACCCTCCTCACGACAGCTTCTTTACAAATGGATGATAATAGTGCCAGCCCTCTCGTAAGTAAAATCGTAATTATTGAGAGTTATAATGAAACTTCGTCCCTCGATATTTTCCAAAAAAATAAAAAAAGTAGGAAGCCCAAAGGCTTATTATGTGTGACATATTTACTGTGTGCTTTAGTGGTAAAAAATTGACGTTTCAATGTTATGATCTTACGCAAGGTGAGGAGTTAATTATTTAATATTAGGGTATCGGGGGGGGGGTTTATTTGACAATTCTGACCCTCCTAAGGCTATAGGTTATTAAACACAATATAGGGGGAATCTTGAGTGAGGGTCATAGCCCCTCCTGAGAAATACAGACTTTTCAATACAATGAGTGAATTCTTTTTCCAGCTTAGAAAACTGTACCCCCCCCCCCAAAAAAAAAAGGTTATTAAACATAGTCAAAATATTCTCTTTTTCAGTTAAATAAAACCGTGTCATTTCCAAAAGAAAATAAAGTATTTATATTATTATTTTTTAGGTTCACCTAGCTATCACCGCCAACTCAGGGGGCCTACAGCCTCTCTGACGGCGTGGAGAAACCTATATTGTCACTGCTATCACAATTTCGTGATAATCTCCATTTCAACATTGAGACAGGACTGCCCCCCAAACAAAGAGAACGAGAGGATTTAAATATTTTTTTGAGGGGGTGAACATAGAAAATGGGGGTGAATGATAGCCAATCTTGGGCTGGACAATGATTATGATTGGGTGGATGAATATCAGTTCACCAACGAGCCTGAGAGGCAGATAGTAAACCAGGAGTGTTCAGTTCCCCAGTGTTCTCATAGTGACCGTGAAGAAGAGAGGGGACGGGGGGAGTAGGACAAAGTACAACAGGTTCACTCACTGTATTGCCGGAATTTTTTCCTGTCCATCTCTACCTTGCACAGTGTATATGTTTATAGGGCTGATTTTGGAAACCCATTCAATTCACTTATGGCAGGTAGCATCATGACGGACCTCCAGTAAACATAGTCAACTCCTATGTGGGCAAGATTCAAGCACTTCTTGAAAGATAGATCTGGGAGGGAAGTGGTAGATATAGCATTAAGGCATCCATCGCACAAAAAAAATCATATTTAAACGAAAAGTCAGGTGAGGTGTGTTCGTACTATGTGCAAACTGAAATCCGAACACTTCCCCCGGACTTGCACAATTTTGGGGGTGTATGAATTGGGTGGATAGTATTATAAAAAAGTTGTTTAAGTGTAGTGAGAGGGGTAGTGGGTCTGTGGTTTTATTTATTGAGAACTTAGATGTTAATATGGGTAAATTTAAAAAAGGATTTTTACTTTAAGAGGTGGGAGGGGGCTGAATACAATTTTAAAATAAAATGCAGATATAAAGGGATGTAAATGTGTAGAACAACTTCATTTCGGTACGGGGGTTCAATTCTTCAAGTATGCATTTATCGTGGCAGCTAAAAACCATCCTGCAAAAGGATGTTAGTAAGACATATTTGGACGATTTGGCAGTTAATGGACCTAGGGGGAACAGAGTTTCCTAAAGTAGGTTTAAATTGTTTAAAAGTTAAATATCCAGTAACATTTAAAGGGATAAATATTTTTGAGCCGGCTAATGAATATTTAAAGATTGGCGGTACTTTTTTACAATATGATACAGAATTGAGGAAGGTGAGCGCCAAGATAAAAATGATTATTATATCCAGTGAGGGTTTGGTCCATTTAATCTGTGAAACACTGGATATGGCTTCTTTAAAACCCTGCCAGTGAACCCAATTACAATAACAGAAATTAGTCGGTTTTTACGTGAAGGAGGGAAATATAGTAAAGGGGGGCGACGTGCTACTATTGTTCAATGTATCTTTCTGAATTTCATACCAAATAAAAGTTAAAGAAATATATGAGGCAATGCAAGCGTTATGAGTTTTAATTTATGGAAACGATTAGCGTTGACAGAGCCACCTTGCGATTCAAGAACTTTAGGAATTCACTCCTACAGAGTGACAAAGTGGCCTTAGACTGCAAAGCCAAACTTACCAGTGTGTACGATCCATTAAATTTAAATCGTGTTAAAGAACAAGAAGCTAATACATTCAAATTTGCATATGCACAAAGAGACTCGTGTAATATCATGCAATTGGCAAAGGGTTTTGAGACATTGGGTGGGTAGGATTGTATGGACGCAGCCATGACAGCGCTTACTAAAACAGCAAATAAGTCAATTTCACGGCTGCGAAATTTAGCCTATCCTAACTACTTCATCACCAGAGGAGGATTTGGCCATTAAATATTTAAAAAAATGTGTTGGGTTTGTAAGGGGAAATTTGTTGAGGGTAATGGAGGAAGGATGTCAGTTCGCCACAAAGATAATTTGAGCAACCCAATTTCAGAAGGGGGCTAGAAACTTTCGTGGAGTGGCCCATAAATTGTGTAAGTTAAAAATTAAACAGCAATATTTTCTTCCTGTTTATTTGCAAAATTCTGGCTAGGATTTGAAATTCATATTGCCAGCGTTGGCAAGTTTACAGAGAGATGAAGTTGTAAATGGCGCATTGGTAGATGGGTCTTTTTCATATAATATCAAACTCTAATCATTTGAGAAGCTACTGATTTAAAATTTCTGTGGAAAATAGCTTATAATGGTAATATGCGCTGGAATAAAATCTGTCTTTTAGGCTCCTAAAGTTTGTTCCCCAAATCCCTAATTGAATTAATTAAAGTGCAGAAAAGTGACGATTTTAACAGTTCCTCCCTCTTTAAGCAGGGCTCTCCATGTGATTAAATGTATCATTTATTAATGTGGAAGGGCGTACATCCCTATGATTACTACAGCTCCATCTCGAGGGCTTCATGAGGAAAAATTGCCGTCCATCGAATCGTTTAGTGATTCACTTCACGATCGTCAATGTACCGCTGCCGAATATTAATTGGCTAAGAGGGTTTGGGCTAAGGGAGGGGATAAAAATGGGAGGATTAATGTAAAATATATCTGGCAAGTGATGTATTGACGTCTAAAATCGAAACAAGACTAAAAAGCTAGACAAGACTTAGAATGGTAGACATTAGAGACATATTTTGGCTAAACGCTGAAGAAAAATAAAAATGATGGAAATTAGAGATATTTTTAGGCTAAAAGCCAAACAAGACTAAAACTAATTTAAAAATATGGAATGTTTCTACGACAACACTTTCAATAAAAACTTTATATGCCCCCAGGGCATAACTTACAACCCTTGCCCTGAGGGCTGTGGGGGGAGGGGTTGTCATCCTTAAAGACCTAATTTCCGAAACTTTCAACTACGTTGAATAAAATGGCTATCTACTTTTGATTGGATGTGTTTGGGGAAAAGGTGGGCGTGAGAGGGGGGCTAGTTGCCCTCAAATCATAAAACCCTTGCCCTGAAGGTTGTGGTGGAGTGTCCTCCTAAAAAACATATTTTCTATTTGGAAATCAAGTACGCTGAACAAAATGGCTATCTCAAAATTTTCATTGGATGTATTTGGGGGATTGATGGGCGTGGGGGGGGGGGGGGGGCTAGTTGCCCTCCAATCACTTTCGACTATTAAAAAGGGTAATAGCCCTTTGAATTTCTAATCGAATGAGCCTGTTTTGAAGTTTCTACAACAACGCCTTCTTTAAAAACCTTACATGCCCCCAGGGCATAACTTAAAACCCTTGCCCTGAGGGTTGTGGGGGAGTGTCCTCCTCAAAAATATATTTTCTATCTGGAAATCAACTACGCTGAACAAAATGGCAATCTCAAAATTTTGATAGGATGTGTTTTTGGGAATAATGGGCGTGGGGGGGGGGGCTAGTTGCCCTCCAATCACTTTCGACTGTTAAAAAGGGCACTAGCCACTCCCATTTCCAATCGAATGAGCCATTTTCGAAGTTTCTGCGACAACTCCTTCGATACGAAGTGCCCGGGTATGGAGAAAAAAAACCCAAAAAACAACACATTGTGCCCACATCGTTCTTTACTTAGGCAGCGCTAGCGCGCTGCCTATGATCAACACCTGGGGCTTTGTTATTTTTTAATCCTTTTAGTACTGTCGCAAAGTCTTCCTCGCAAAATAACTCTTCCATCAAATCCAAGGTGTCACAAACTTTTAAATTTTCCTCTGTATGTTTTCCTATAGCTCTATCCTGGTTTAGTACATTCTCAAAATGTTCTTTGGTAAGAACAAACACAGGAAAGAGAGAGATAGGGAGAGAGAGAGAGAGAGAGAGAGAGAGAGAGAGAGAGAGAGAGAGAGAGAGAGAGAGAGAGTCAGAGGCAGATTGCTTTCTGATTGGTCTTAGCCCTTAGAAGAAGTCACATAGCTCTTCGCTTACGATCGAGCAGACACCCTCTTCCAGCCTCTATCCCCGACAACCTATAGTCTAAGTTTTGCATGATGAGGCTTGGTTGGGGAGGGGGGGAGAATAATGTTGTAAAGTATAAACTGTGAAATGTTTTTGCAGAATTATTTTGGGTGTTTGTCGCTGACTCTGCAATTATCTTGCCACCCCTAAAGGCTTATGTCTCGGACTTCTCGTCTCATATGACTGGAATGGTCATTTAAGAAATTTGATGCAATACCCTCGTGGACTAATAGACCACTTGGGGAGCTGAACTTTTTAAACTTGTGGTGGTCTTTACAATGGGTAAAATTTTTGTGATGAGCCTATGAAGTGGATGGAGGTTGCTCATTGCTAAGAAAAGTTACTACTGATGCTATGATTAATCTGAAGATTCAAGTTCTTATGTTAACGAGAAGCCCGGTACTTGAAGAAAAATCATCAAAATCCCCCATTTCATGAAAACAATATCAGATTATCTAACTCAGCGGCATATCATCAACGGTGGCAACCCTGGATAGTTTTTCAGACGCCAGTAACTTTGAACCTATCATTCCCGTCAAAATGTTTCTTGCACGAACACATATATCTGAAAGCGTGGCGTATAGAAATCTGGGACGTATACAGGAAGTGGAGGGAGGCTAAGGCTCATAGCTTTTCCCGGAATATCAAATTGTCGGTTTTTCCTGCCACTTCTTACTCAAATTATCAAACAGATATGTAGTGTATTCTGGATGGCAGACAAAAATACGGCTAACACTGTTTATCAAAAAAAAAGAAAAAAGAAAAAAAAGACGGACACGTATGGTATATTTGGGACATCTCTTGGCCACAAAGCTCACTATTTTGAGTAAATTTCCTAAAACTATAATCAAGAACATTGAAGTGCTTTAGTATGTTAAGCCTAAGATGTAACTAATCCAGTGAAATTCGTAAGTGATGAGATAATGAAGAAGGAAGATAAGGATTTATCTGGCAGGAAGTATTTCTCCGATTCTGATTTTTAAACAACGTTCATATTTAGTTATTGAGATCGCGTTGGACTTATTGAGTTAATGAGATTTGAAAGGTATTTGAAGAATTTAAATGTTTGTTCTTGTTATTGGATGAACCATTTATGATCTCGGGCGTATTTTATCAAAGATAAATAGTATGCAAAAAGAGTTAAAAGACAAGATTCGACTTTTTTTCCTGCTTACTTCTATGTTAGCAGCAATGAAATGTCAATGCAGTATACAAGCCCTCTCATTGGTTAGATTATGCCACCCCTCCCTTCCTTCTATAAACGAGATATTATATATTCATAATAGATCAAGATTAAACACATTTGTTGATGCATCAAGGGCATCAAAATGAAACACATTAACCCCCCTCCGCTCTACATTAGGTCTTTTCATGCCTGAAAACCGGGGTTTTCAGTTTTTTTTTTTTCTTAGAAGATTATGGAGATTAAAATTCTTTCGCAAAATTTCACCGTTTTTGCCATACTGAACCGTAAAAAAATGAGCGTAAACTAATTCGGTAAATTTAACCATTGTTTTTGATTATAAAATTCATACATAGACACTCTGTTGACTCCCAGGGTGTTAACCACACACCATTTCCTGTTTACGTAATATTGGCTGGATCCAAATGTTTGTTATATCATGAAGCAATGGAGGCTAATGGAGCCAAACCAGGTCAGAGCCTCAAGGTTACTACGTATCTTTAGGTAAGTACTTTCATATTTGTGCTTTACAATATTTGAAATAAATAGTAATTTCATATTTGTGCTTTACATAGTGCAAGTATGGCCATACCCGGGATTTTTGTTCGGGGAGGGAGGAGGTATACGGAACACCTTTTAAAAGCGCATCAAACAATTTGTATATGCTTTTGGGTTATTTTTTTAAAAGTTGGATGAAAATTTCGGGGGGGGGGGAGGGGGGGGGAGTCGAATCCTTAACCCTTCCCCTGGATACGGCCTTGAATGCAAGTAATAAAAGGGATGATATCGGAATCAGAATAAAATGAGAAATTGGTTAATGTATGAATGAAGTTGAAACGCTAAAGGAATAAATATAACAGAACAGGATAACTGTTCTTTCTAAAAGGATGTTCTTGTAGGTAAGTCAATTAATTAATAATCTGAAGTTTTTAATGTTCAGTAATTTTCGAGATAGCCTTATTAAACCATAGATTAGACTTTAGCTACCCAATAATAGATAGATCGATGTACCTAAAAAGCCCTTAGGCCATTGACACAAAAAATTAGATGCAAAACAAGGAAATCGTCAAAAAAAAAATTACAAAGCACACACAAACAGAATATATAGTACAGTATATACATTTTTGGCGTCCACAGTGTGTTTTTCAACAACAACAATAAAAAAAAATCACAATGGTGCTGAAAGTTTACAAAGGAGGGCTAATGCAAATATGACCAAGGCTGCCGGCTCCTCGAACCATCTAAAAGGTCATTGGTATTTGTGTCCTACTGAGTGACAATGATACGTATTTCAAAAAGTGTTTCTTATTTTTCCAAACATCCTCTCTTTACCCCTCACATGAATCTTCAATTTTCTTTAAATCATTTCCTATGCACTTTGATTCTGTTTGATAGAAAAAATAAAAATTGACGCCTAAATGAGCTTTTGGACCGATCCATAGTATTTTTCTAAGAAACGTGTTTAGTTCGGTGAAGCACAAATATGAATCCGCTAATCAGTGAATTATCGACCTGCTGTTGATTGTCTATAATCCTGAAAAGGATAAATTTAAAAAGAAGGACGTATTTTACAAATCACAGCATATCAGAATAATCAAACGAGATTAATTATTTAAAATACAAGAGGGAATTCCCAGAAGTTTAAACACTTTCTTATTAAAACTGCTTAATTGTATTTTGTTCTCAGTAAAGAGCAATTTGCACTTTCCCTTATAGGGAATTTAAGGGAAGGTTTCCTTGCATTTCTTTGTGATAATTTTCGATTATTTTAAGTTATTTCTTCAGTTAAGAACTCAACGAGTTCTCCGCGCTGAGTGTCTTACAGATATAGTTTTCAAGCGGAAATAAATTATTTTTCCATTTTTAGCCCTAATTTTAGGCAAACTTGTATCTTTTCTTATGCATTTTGGTCCCTTTGGCCTAGGCACTTAGTGATATAATGTCTAAGTCCTTTGAGAGAACATTTCTACCCTATTTTTGAGCAAACCAATGTATTTTTTTAGTTTTTTGGCGCATATAGGTCTCCTTATCTAAATGGTTTGATAATATGCTTGTTAAGTTGTTAGGAAAAATAAGTTTGGCCCATATCTGGGTTTGGTTTTTGAGCCCATGCTCCTAACCTAATATCTACGTGCATTAGAATTCACTTGTCTCACGGACTAATTTACCTAAATTTTAAACCAACTGGAACAAGCAGTTGTTCAGTCTTTTTTGTCCCTTTTTCGGGCTTCATTTTCGGACAAAGCGATGATCTTTTTTTCGCCGTTTTTAAACCCCGTTTTGGTACTAGTGCATAAAACGTACTCTTTTATATACTGTATATGTAATGTCAAACTAGAGATGCTACAGATACCGGGACAGATAACCGCCAGACTGGTTATTTCAAGAGACCGCTATTAAGAATTGGAATGCAAAGAGTAGTTTTCATTGCGTTTACGATATTTAAACTGTTGTTTTTTGGGGTTAATGGGGGGGGGGAAGAAGTACCTAAGTTAGGTTGGGTTACGTATTTAATATATGGTATGCTTTACCCCCCCCCCCCCCCCCCACTAATGTGCAAATATATAGCCCAAACTTATATCTAAACTATTATATATTCATCCTATTTTATTTTATTTCATTAGCATTAACCAAACTTGACTTCTTTAGCAGTATATAAATGAGTACGTTTAATGCACCAGTACCCCCTTCTTCTGCCCTTTCCTGTATATCTCAGAGTATTATCGGATGCATAGAACGCAGAACAAGGGCATTCAATTTTACTTCCCATCCAATTCCCTAGAATTTGATGTAGCATCCGTAAATGTTCTTATAGCTAGAATTTAAGGACTCCTTTCACCCCTGTAAGAAGTTGGATTGAACGTAGACTCCCAAAAGGCACAACTTGGATGCTAGGCTACACTTTAAACTAAGAATGATGTGTTTTTAGATCTGAGATATGATTATCTACTCCGAGATATGATGCATTATAAAAGAACTGGCGAAGGCACGAATTTAGGGTGAAATAGGAATACGATCATTATATCTTCTACTGGCAGATGTCCTTGTTAAAAGTTGTTTTGGTTCCTACCCTTTCGTTCCATTATAGAAGCCTGATCGGATGAGCCATGATGATGATGATGAAAACTTCTGGAACTTTTCACAGCAGCTTTACTTCTCTGTGTCATTGCAACTAATTTAAACACAGATTTCATCAACAACCTTACTTGTGGCTGCCAAAAACAAATTATCAGAAAAATTGAAATAATTTCCATTATTTTCAAGGATTCAAGGATTTAGGCTATTAAAAAAAGCTTGTGGACGTAATCTCTTTCTTCGATACTCGGGAACAAACTGCAGGAAGGATTGTAAAATTGCGTTTAATTTCCAAACCTTACTTAAAGTATTTATAGCAATTGAAAATGTATCTGTTTTTTATTTATAGTAATCGTATTAGAAATGGAGAGGGCCAACTATCTTATCCTGAAACAATCTTCCTGTTCCACATTATCAAAGCTTCTGACACTGTTAAACTTCTTTTTATAGTCTCACCTCTGTTCGATCTTAGGAGGAAATCTTGATTTCGCCCCAGATTTAAAAATCCCCTTACTTTCCATCGAACAGTCGCACTAAGGATATGTCGAAGTCTCTCGCTCATGGCCCATATACAAAGTGGATCGGAAGCACTTTTTCACAAAGGACCAGCATTTCAAAGGTCATCTAACCGCATTTCAAACTTCATCATCTGTAGACCTCATTTTTTTAGTTATCCTCACACAATTTGCTTGAAAAACATCAGTTATTCAAATATTCTTCTTTTAATTCCCAAGCTTATAGGCTGTATTGCCCACCCTCATCAAGTTGAAACTTAAACGAACAAAGATTGGTGCTTTGCAGTTTATGCAACATATTTTTCAAAAACTGTTTCACATAAACTGGCTCGTGATATTTCCCTACATTTTTAGAATTCTTAAAAACACAAAACTTTACTGAAAACACAAAACTGATTCTACAAAACAGGATTATTAGAAAAATTTTTGAGTGGCCTTCAGAAAATAAAAGATTAAAGCTCTCAACAGTCCTTTACCGGCCATGAAATCGATAAATTTTACTTCAAAATTTCAATTCTCTAAAAAACTCAAGCAAGCTTAGTTTTCAGTAAAGAGTTAGTTTTCCGAAATCTACAAATGCAGGGTGAATATCACGAGTCAGTTTATTCAAAAAGAAGTTTTTCCAAAATATATTGCCAAAACCGAGCGGGTAGCGCACTAGATTTGAGACCGTTTGTCCGAGAGGACAGGGATTCGGACCCTGGTGTCACTGGATATTTGGTTTGAATGGAGGTCAGTGGCGTGACTCTGTAAGCTCAGCCAGTAGTTGACCCAGATCTAAATGGGTATCAGGAGAATTCTGGGGAAGGTAAACAGGAAGGGTGTACGAAAGCAGATGGCTGGCCCCCAGCCCCTTTACTTTCATCAGAAAAACTTTGCCGTTTTAAAATTAATTTATGTGTCTTCTTATGTTTTAAAACATAGACATTAAGCCTTTAAAAAATCTTTGTCCAACTCAGGCACAGAGACTATAGAAGTCAAAATTAGCTGTTGCTAAAACCGGCCATAGAATATACGTTTTTCTCTTAAGCTTTACCTCCAAAAAGTTCGAAAGTTGTCGCATTAAGAGTCAATGGGGTGTCTCACCCTTGGTACCCTCGAGGAGTTGTTATAAAAAATTTCAATTATTCATTAAATATATGAAATATATACAGATTTTAGAAACCTGAAGGATAATAAAAGAATTTAATATGTGTAGATAATATACTGTATGGAAATTCTTGCTATTATTAATGCAAATGTTCTGCCGCAATAATGCAAAGACAATACAGGCCATTAAATATACGTTTCTCTCTTAAGCTTTACCTCCAAAAATTCTGAAAGTTGTCGCATTAAGAGTCAATGGGGTGTCTCACCCTTGGTACCCTCGAAGAGTTGTTATTAAAAATTTCAATTATTCATTAAATATATGAAATATATACAGATTTTAGAAACCTGAAGGATAATAAAAGAATTTAATATGTGTAGATAATATACTGTATGGAAATTCTTGCTATTATTAATGCAAATGTTCTGCCGCAATAATGCAAAGACAATACAGGCCATTAAATATACGTTTCTCTCTTAAGCTTTACCTCCAAAAATTCTGAAAGTTGGCTCATTAAGAGTCAATGGGGTGTCTCATTTTTGGCATCCTCGAGGAGTTGTTATAAAAAATTTCAATTATTCATTAAATATATGAAATATATACAGATTTTAGAAACCTGAAGGATAATAAAAGAATTTAATATCCTTCTGCCGCAATACTGCAAAGAATTTTGAACTTCTTATCACAAAGGATAATTTCATTATTGTTTCATCTTGGACTTTAACATTTTAGGAGAACTGATCATTAGAAGCGAATGGGTGCTAAAAAGAGAATTCCTGTTACAAAAAAAGTTTTCTCATCCAAGATGCAGACCTAGGTTACCATGGCTACACATCTTGCCTGTTTTTAAGACTACTCGTGAGCCCAGTTTGCCCCTTTTGTAGTGTTTATCAAATGCACATGATTTATTGCTTTAATTAGCTAGGATGGTCCGATGGTCACTGTTTTCTTACATGATTAATTAAGAGAAACTTTCTGAAAAATAATTTTTTCAAAGAAAAGTAAAGAGTAATATCAGAAATTAAGTTGAGCAGAAAGTCCTATAATATTTCAAACTTAAAACGACCACAAATTACTATTAAAGAATAAATGAGAACCCGAAAAACGAACAGTAATTAAAATAAATAATAATATCAAACTTAAAGATAACTGATATAGATGAATAAATTAATCTTAAAAGGAGTTAAAATTGATATGAATAAAGTGAAGCTTAAAAAGAACCAAATTTGGTACAGACAGAATTTTGGCTATTCCCCCGCCCTAGCCGTGAACCTTCAAAGCTTATTGCGTCGTCAGAATTTTATTGAAAACTATGTATGCACTGAATAGTGTGCTTCCATTTTTCAAAACATTGACGAAAAAAAATACTACAAAAATCAAGATAACTGGAAAGAGCTAAATGAAAATGCACTGAATTTTTAATATATAACGATATCAATTACTTGAAATCTCAGGATTCAAGATTTCATTTAATGGTTTTTTTATTATCCGATGTTATGATTTTAAAACACTGTTTAAAATATATTTTGTTTTCAGTGAAGCGCAAATGACACAATTGGCTTTATAAGGTTTACGATTTAGAAGGTTTACTCTGTAATTTTCTTTGCAAAACTTCTTGTTCGGATATTTTTTTTAGAATAATGTCTGTTCGTTTTTATTGCCAATGCTTTATTATCGGTTAATATAATGAATATTTGTCCAGTTTTCGGCTTAAAGGACATAATATTGGTTTCTAATTTGAATTCTTACGTTGCATGAGGTGATCTGAGCAATGCAATTGATTGTATTCAATAAAATTATTGAAAACTTTGTTCAATTTTGAATCGAAGTTTGGAAAGCTTCAGTAATCTATGGATGATATACTCCAAAGAATCTTCATAGGAATCTTCCAAAGAATCTTCATAGGAGAATGTTAAAAAAAAAAACTTACACATGAATGAAAATGGAAAAAGAGAATTAATGTATATCAAAGATAATAAGATATGACTCAGCTCTCTTTATTCCTGAGTCTTTAATTTTTTATTTGGGACTTTAAAGTGAGTGTTTGCCAACTTTGATGTGGAAAACATGGCATTCTGACAACTCCGATTTAAATAATATCTTTTGATTTAGTTCAACACCCCTATCAACTTTCCCTCAAAACTCAAACTTAATATCCTAGCCGTTATTGAGATATTTCGCATAGGCAGTTTTGAAAACCTGGATGGAAAGAGCGTATTTTGATTTATTTTAACATCCCCCTCAACATTCCAGGTAAATTTCAACTTAATACCCTTAGGAGTGGCGATATATTGCAGATACGTCCTTTTGAACACCTAGATACACAAAAATTCTTTTGGTTTAGTTCAACGTCCCAATCAACATTCCCTCAAATTTTCAAATTAAAACCTTGCCGTTCGCAAGATATTGCAGATCCACCTAGTAGTAACAGTAGAAGTTGCAGTCACAAATAGTGAAAGTTGCAGTCACAGTCGCAAGTCCTCGCAATCGAAAGCCCAAGTATGCCGCAGAAGCAGTTGCAAGCAGTTACAGCTGCAGTTACGAATAGTTGTATTCACAAATATTTGGAGTCATGGTCGTAAGTGGATGCAGTCTCAAATAGTCATAATTACAAGTAGTTGCAGTTATAGTCGCAGTCGTTAGTAGTTGCTATCATAAGTTGTCACAGTCCTAAGCAGTCACAGTTGTAATTTGGCGCAGTAGCAGTCACAATTAATCGTAGTCGCTGTAACGGGTAGTTGGAGTCACAGTCGCAAGTAGTTGCGTTCGCAAGCGGTCGTTGTCATAGTTGCAAGTTGTCGCAGTTGCAGTCGTAGTCACAGCTGCAAGGTGTTTCAATAGTGATAGTAGTAGTAGCAGCCCTGAAAGGCTCATGTTAGTGCTCTTAGCCGTTCCTATGGTAGTGCATGTGCACCCTTTTGATAGCCTAGATGCACAAACTGTCTTTTGCTTTGGTTCAACATGCCCCTGAACATTGTTCATATATTTGATTTATTATTGAGAAAGGATCAATAATAAATCAAGTATGTAAAAACTGAACAAATTGCTTAATTAACAACCCTTGCTCGGGGACTGTGGGGGTCATTGCCTGAGGCACAGTTATTGGACCTTTGACCCTTCTAAATAAAATGGCTCTCTCAATATCTTGATCAGTGTTAAGGGGACATCGAAAAAGGGCGCTGGTTGCCCTCCGATTATTTTTCAATATCCCCCTCAACATTCCCTAAAGCTCTAACTTCATACCTTCGGCTGTTCGTGAAATATTACTCATCCGCCCTTTTGAAAACCGGCATACAGATAGTGGGTGTTGATTTTTTTCC
>CM051261.1:35905879-35928379 GCA_027921565.1 Artemia sinica | reverse complement strand
GTTGGGGGGCTGCCACCCCCCAAACCCCCCGCTTTCGCAGCCTTTGAATAAAAAAAAGTTCTTTAAACTGAAAGTAAGGAGCGACATTAAATCTTAAAACGAACAGAAATTATTCCGTATCTGAAAGGGGCTGTGCCCTCCTCAACGCCTCGCTCTTTACGCTAGTTTTTATTGTTTAAAAAAAAGAGTTGTGAGAAAGTCAAACTTTAGCGTAAAGAGCGAGGCGTTGAGGAGGGCACAGCCCCTTTCATATACGGAATAATTTCTGTTCGTTTTAAGATTTAATGTCGCTCCTTACTTTCAGTTTAAAGAACTTTTTTTTTATTTAAAGGCTGCGAAAGTGGGGGGTTTTGGGGGCGGCAGCCCCCCAACTGTGCCTCCTAATCCCTGTACGTTTTAAGGTTCGACCTTGTAACTCAGCCTCTTTAACTCTTTAGAAAACGTAGTTTTTTTCAAATAATTTCTGCACGTTTTTGTACAGTTTATTACTTATTATTGCTTGACTAACTGTTAGCTGATCGTGTCAGGAGTTAAAGTCGGGGGGCTGCCACCCCCCAAACCCCCCGCTCTTGAACATTCTTGTGTTAAGGCTTTCAATTCCTGAATACTCAAATCACGTCGTACAGGGTGCCTCCTAATCCCTGTACGTTTTAAGGTTCGAACTTTTGACTCAGCCTCTTTAACAGCCCCCCAACTGTGCCTCCTAATCCCTGTACGTTTTAAGGGTCGACCTTGTAACTCAGCCTCTTTAACTCTTTAGAAAACGTAGTTTTTTTCAAATAACTTAAAAAGGAAACTGAGTTTCTTTTTTAAAGTTTAAATTCAGTATATAAAAAAATTTGCTCTGACGGTGAATCGAACCCGGGTTTTCCGCCTGACAGTCTGGAGTATCAACCGCTGGACTAAAAAGACACAATTGAAATTGTTTTTTAGTAAATGGAATCTATTTTTGACTCAAGCAAATTCCAACAAAACTTGATATTTGGTTTTTGGAAAACAGGGAAGGAGTGATCGGATTGAGCTGAAATTTCGAAGATCAGCTCCCGGGCCCCAGGAAAGCTTATCCTCTAAATTTCAGCCCGATCAGACAACGTTAAAGGGGGGTTGTGGTGGGAAAAATTAACATGGGCTATTATAGGAAAACGAGGTTTTTCGTAAATTTAAATTCGGGGGATAATTTTTTCGGTCTGAAAATATCAAAAGGCCCTAACAGGTCAAATTCTGCTTCGAATGAGTCCTCATTCACCCGGATCAGTTGCCAACTGTGGCCTGTAGGCGTGGATAAAAAAAAAGAAATGAATTTTAAGTGGCTATATTTGGTTTTTTGAAAACAGGGAAGGAGTGATCGGATTGAGCTGCAATATCGAGGATAAGCTCCCAAACCCTAGAAAAGCTTAACCTCTAAATTTCAGCCCAATCGGACAACGTTAAATGGGGGCTGTGGTGGGAGGGTCGAGACTTCCGGCCCAGTTTACCCCATGAAGATAAAGTCGGAGGAGGATGAAATTTTGCAAGTTTCTTAGTTTGAGCTTGGACTACAAAATGCGATTACCGACGTCTCTCTGCAACCTCTAGGACCTGAAATCGCTTAAGATTGTGGTGGGTCGCCTCTTTATAGAGGCACAAGTGTGCCTCCTTGAAAATGTTAACTGTAGAAGGTTGTCGAATTGTCTTACGGCGATAACACTGTAAATTTTATTTTAGAACATGTTCTGGTATTCGAAATTAATTATTTTAGAAAAACGTGAATTATATGTTCTCTGGCCGTTTATTCGTTGTTTGAAGAGTAGCTTACAGCCACTGTTTGCAATTCTAAGGATTTTCCCTTAGATCTACGGAATTTAATGTCTATCTATGAACAAAAGAAAAAAGTTGCGAAACTGACCGAATACCTACGGAAAACCTGAACTCTATTGAAAATGTCACATTCATCGTTTCCATACAACATTTTCCCCAAATCATCAGATAATTCTGCAACCAATTCCAATTTTCGGTTCGACGTCAACGGTTCGTCATACCCAAGTTTTAAAATAATGTGATCTGCGGCTTTTTTCTTTTGTGTTATTGGGCATTGGTACTATTTAGTATAGGGTTTTGGTGAAAAGTTTTGGCAACCTTATTAGCCAGCAAAAGAGAAAAAGTTTCAAATCCAGGTGAAATTCAAATATTGTAACTGCGAAAGATAAGGAAAGGAAAAACTGCCATGTTTTCGTGGTCATGTACTTGGACAATGAGATTTGTGTGGTACCTCGCGGCTTACGAAAAATTCCACTGAATCTAAAGCGAAATCTAAGAATTTTTTACGGAAAACTTGCAACAGTAAGCGGATTATAAAAAGGAGCTGACGAAAACACTGCTAACAGCAATAAATTTAAAATTAAAGCTCGCGGACTGTGACATATTTTAGGCTACCTCTGTTTGTATTTTTCTTCTTGTCATAAATTTTTCCGCTGTTGTTTTCCATTGTTTTTATTTGAATATAGTTTGAACAATTTTTTTGAAATTAATGAGGACTGGATGTAGTATACTGTAGGTCTAGGCCGAGTGGATTGTATGCTATTAGGCCTATTTCCTAATATACAATTAGGCCTATATACCCTGAATTGTTACCACACAAAGAAGTTATCAACATTAGTTAAGTTATTGAATAGTGGTTTAAAACATATATATATAGTTTATAAATAAGTTGTTCAAGAGTAACATATTCCAAAAATACTTATTGATGACAATTCAAACCTCATTTATTAGGCAAATCAAATATAAAACATTTTCCTACCATTTCAATTTTTTTAATGCCATCAAGGAAAATCGTGCCGAATTTTGTGATTTGAAACTTTGCAATCAACAATTCATTGTATAGGCTATTCCAATTCGGGATACCACCAGATGACTAATTTGACAGTGTATATATATACAAATCTTTAAATTAGCCAACCAGTATTTAAAGCCTAGGAGTCTAGTTGGACATAAGGAAAAATATTAAGAAGACAATTCTTACTCCATAATATGGAAAATAATCCTAGTCAACACATTTTGCAAGGGGAGAGCCATTATCTTCACTTTTTTCCTTGTTTTTCCAGTTTTTTTTTAAGAAATTCATGAATTTCTTAGAACCTATATTTTCACAGAATATATACCCTCAACCCCCTAATGTGCAAATATGTACCTAGAATTGCAGGTCAATATATACCAAATCATATTATTGAGTTTCAAATAAAGTGAATACACCATTCAATGCCTTTTTTTATGCTGATTACAAATATAATAAGCATTTCTATTCGAAATGAATTTCAGCCCCCCCCCCCCCCCCTATATAGGCTATACCTAACCTAACCCTGAATTGGCATATATAGGGGGGGGGGACTGAAATTCATTTCTGATAAAAATGCTTATTATATTCATAATCAGCATAAAAAAGGGCATCAAATGGTGCATTCACTTTAGTCCTAACTCAATAATATGATTTGGTATATATTGACCGAATTGCATCCTCAATCTAAATATAACATCCATTTGCATCACAAATGAACTTTACTCCCACATTAGCCATGTGATGGATGTCCAAATTTATAATTGTTTCAGTGGTATAAATTTACAACTACTCCAGGTCATAAGGAGACATGTTAAGAAAACAATTCTTACTTCTTATTATGCATAATAGCCCTAGTTAACATATTTTCTAGAGGGAGAACCTTCATCATCACTTCTTTCCCTGTTGTACAACTTTTTAAAACAAAATTGTGAAAAATAAACACATTCAACTGTATTTATCTATTTTCAAATATTCTATATAAGAAAGTTAAACACCATCACTGCCATCTACTACAAATATATCAATAGGCTAATATTTATAAATTTAGGTTAGGTTAGATTAGCTAGAGGGTTCCTGGGTGTTTGTTTTAAAATGATTTTCTAAACTTGGAGAATTGACATAAATATTGAAAATGTGATGAAAACACTGTAAAAAAAGGAAAATAGTAAGGATAAAGGTTCTCCTCCTGGATAATATGTTAACTAAGCTTATTATGCATATTATGTAGTAAGAATTGTTTTCTTAACATGTTGCCTTATGACCTGGAGTGCTTCTAAATTTATACCATTTCAGTTACTTTGGTAGGCTAGATACCATCTAGGAAGGAACAAAACTAAGAAATCTCTAGTCTTTTTTCAGACTTTAGTATCTGGATTTTCAATAAATTGTAAAATTTGCTTCCCTTCATGTCTGTATTTTCTTGATACCTGTTGTTGTACTCAATGAAACCCAGTAATTACAGTATCTTACCTTAAACTTAGTGTGTGTCACAATAGTGAATCAGCTTTTTTTTCTTTGTGTAGAGCAAAACACAGAAAAAGCCAAGGACTCAGGTTGTTTGGGGGGAGAGGAAGAAAAACAACAAACAACAATGTCTTGCAACAAACACCTTTTAGAATTTAAAATAAACACTGTCTAGGGGCCTTAACTAGGACAAATTTGAAAAATGGAAGCCACAATACATGTAAAAGCAAAAAGATGCTGCTTTCTATCTCTATTCTAGCAGGCAGGGGCATTGCAATATCAGAGGAAGAGACAGCATCCCATTTTTTTATATATTTAAAAATGATTGTCATTGTTTATCAAGATGCTTCTGGCAAAGTACAACATCCCAGTGTTAGACCATCTACCTTATTTGCATTTCCTTACAAGAAACTAATTGCATATTTAATTGCAATTTTATTTGCAATTATATTTAATTGCATATTTCTGGGGGCCTTGGCCCCCCAGAAATTTCACAAAATTTTCTGAAAGAGCCAATCCTCTAACTTGCAGCAGTTCTCTTGATATCTTACAGCATAGTTAGATAATTTATCTGAAGTTGCTCACAGCAATAAACATTTGCTCCTTACAGATCTTACTTTGATTCAATCAATCTATTAAGATTATTAACTTTTAAGATCTATCTCAAGTCATGAGCTGTAGTTTTTCATTCACAATGCTCTAGTTTCCAGCATATTTAATTGCGATTTTATTTTTGAGATAAAGGATTATCAGTTTTCATCTATCAAGTAACTCAGTATGCTATGAAACAGCAAGATATTTGGAAGTAAGAGGATTACAAAGTGTTCTCTTCCATAAATATTTTCTTCCTTCATAAAACATACAACCTCACAATGTTATATATCAACAAGAGATGTGAACTACTTGGATTTATGAGGTGTGGCCATAAAATAACAAGACTATTGCTTCAAAATATTTCATTTTGAATTGAAACACTTTGGTTATCATCACCTTCAATATACACCTCTCTTCTATCCTACAATGCTTGATGGGAATTTTCCATTGTTTGAAAAAGTGCTGGAAGTCTTATTCTGTGAGTTCCTTCATGACATGTGCTGCTTTTTCTTTCACTGCGTTAATGGAATGGAATCTTGTTTCTTTTAATGCAGGTTTGACCTTGGGAACCAGATAAAAGTTGCATGGTGTTAAGGAAATGCAAATAAGGTAGATGGTCTAACACTGGGATGTTGTACTTTGCCAGAAGCATCTTGATAAACAATGACAATCATTTTTAAATATATAAAAAATTGGGATGCTGTCTCTTCCTCTGATATTGCAATGCCCCTGCCTGCTAGAATAGAGATAGAAAGCAGCATCTTTTTGCTTTTACATGTATTGTGGCTTCCATTTTTCAAATTTGTCCTAGTTAAGGCTCCTAGACAGTGTTTATTTTAAATTCTAAAAGGTGTTTGTTGCAAGACATTGTTGTTTGTTGTTTTTCTTCCTCTCCCCCCAAACAACCTGAGTCCTTGGCTTTTTCTGTGTTTTGCTCTACACAAAGAAAAAAAAGCTGATTCACTATTGTGACACACACTAAGTTTAAGGTAAGATACTGTAATTACTGGGTTTCATTGAGTACAACAACAGGTATCAAGAAAATACAGACATGAAGGGAAGCAAATGCTACAATTTATTGAAAAGCTAGATACTAAAGTCTGAAAAAAGAATAGAGATTTCTTAGTTTTGTTCCTTCCTAGATGGTATCTAGCCTACCAAAGTAACTGAAATGGTATAAATTTACAAGCACAAAATAAAATTGCAATTAAATATGCTGGAAACTAGAGCATTGTGAATGAAAAACTACAGCTCATGACTTGAGATAGATCTTAAAAGTTAATAATCTTAATAGATTGATTGAATCAAAGTAAGATCTGTAAAGGAGCAAATGTTTATTGCTGTGAGCAACTTCAAATAAATTATCTAACTATGCTGTAAGATATCAAGAGAACTGCTGCAAGTTAGAGGATTAGCTCTTTCAGAAAATTTTGTGAAATTTCTGGGGGGCCAAGGCCCCCAGAAATATGCAACTGTCTACTCTGTCTGTAAACTCTTGTTCCCAGATTCTGGTTTGAAATCAGTATTGACTGACTTTTACAAAGTCACTTAGCAGGCTAGCTTAGCACATCAAAATCAAGAAATCACTGCAAAAATATAAGGCTAAACATAGACAGATTGGCAGTGCACCATGAGGCCAATGGTACCACCAGCATGTCACTAAATTTTTCTCCACACTGGCATGTCTTTCATTGGTAACGTACCACTAATAAATCAAATTTATATTGGGGTCTACTTCTTAGATGCATACTGGTTCACTCTACCCCCTCCTAATGAACACATATATAGCTCAAATTTGGTGGGAGGAGGTAAAGTGAAGCAGTAGACATTTAGAAATGACATTAGGTAGTCTTTTAGAATGTCTTAAAGCAGTTTACTGAATTTTATAGTGTTTCCTTATAGGGAGTGGGAGTACTGAACCAGTACCAAGGCTTGTTCTTAAATTATTGAAATAAACTTATAAATCTATCAAACTGTATAAATCAGGATTGAGCAAAGGTATGAAGCATAAGATACTTTCCCTGTGCCTCATTTTAGCAGTATATCTGTTTCTCAAGGTTTTACTTGTGTAACATAAAGGTTATATAAGGTGATCAAAAGTCATTACCATTTGGAATGAAGACCTGGAAGTATGTACCTTAAAGTACCATCATGTGGGATCATTGAGGTTCTTTATTTGTTCTAGAGAATTTCATTTTAGCAGTATATCTCTTTCTCAAGGTTTTACTCTTGTAACAGAAAGGTTAAATAAGGTCATCAAAGGTCATTACCATTTGGAATGAAAACCTGGAAGTATGTACCTTAAAGTACCATCATGTGGGATCATTGAGGTTCTGTATTTGTTCTAGAGAATTTCTTTCACTATCCTTAACCACCTCCCAAGATAGACAAAAGCCTCTCATCTAGAGATTTTTGAACTTGTACTACAAAACTGTCACCATCTTTGTTATAGTATATATATATATATTTTGCATTATCCAGCAAAATAAGGAAAAAGTCCTGAAGAGTTGCTGGTCAGTGATAATGTAAATAAGCCATCTTGTGCTTTTGTGCACCCTTCCTGCTTACTTTCCCCAGATGATGGGGAGCCATTGACTCAATAGCATCCCACTCTGTCTTCCATGGTTTAATGGACCAACTCTTCTCTACAGAAATTTTAAAGGCATCAAGAGAGGAAGCAATGGCAACAGTATCAGGAAGATTGTTCCTGTGGGCAATCACTCTGTTGGAGAATCACTCTGTTTGGAGAAGATTGTTCCTGTGGGCAATCACTCTGTTGGAGAAGTAGTGGCTGCAGACTCTGATATGTGTCCTCTACCAGGACAACTTTTTCTATGCCCTCTCGTCATGGAGGATTCATCAAACTTAAATGGCTTTTGACAGGAGGAGTCAGTGTTCAAAAGCTCATAAGTCATTATGACTTCACTTCTTTGATGCCTGTACACAATCGTTGGGAGCTTTAGCTTTTTCAAATGAGATGGGTGGTCAAGATTCTTCTATCCATCAAAAGCTTTTGTTGTATATCTTTGGATTTATCTATTTTCTGCTGATCACTCTTGTTTAGGGGTGTATACACATTCCAAATTCTAGCAGTGGTGGCACAAGACCCTTTATTGCAATCAATATATATATATATATATATATATATATATATATATATATATATATATATATATATATATATATATATATATATATATATATATATATATATATATATATATATATATATATATATATATATATATATATTTACTCTCATCTCAGCTGGATTACAAAGCAAGGCATTTTATAAACATATCATAATTGAGCCAAGAATTGCAAGAACAAATTTTGCTTAATCTGACAAATAATTTCTATTGAGTTAAAAGATTCTTGGTTCTCAATTAAGGCAAAATTAGCAATCACAGTGTGGTTTAAACACACACAAATGTTTTTTTTTTATCCAAACAAAATTTAATTTTTGTAGCCTTCATTGCAGTTACCTTATTGAATACAAAGATCTTGTTTCTTTATAAATTTGCCATAGTGGAACCAAAAATCAGAGGGAAATGCATGAAGTTTTTTGCCAGTTATGGTGAGAGCTAACGCAAAATTGTGTTGTGTGTTCTAAATAACTTCTAAAAATGGCTGCATTTCCAGGGTACAGTCTAGAACTGGGTTTCATTTATTATTATTTCTTTTGTAAAGGAAAAAATCACAATTTTTGCCATAAATCACAATCATATTGATTATTGTAAAAGAAGGTGCTTCACCCTTATTTAATAATCACTGTTCTTATGAAAAGTCAAAATGTCATATTTCATAGTATATTAGGTTTATATTACATCAACCCTTCATAATTTTCTGCAATTTATTTAGGAACGCTGACTAATGGCTCAGATTTGAGACTAATTTGTTACATTTTTTTATGGATGGGGATAGATGGTTTAGTACTAAAAATTAGATGGCAATATTGTTTACAATAAAGTGCCATTTCCTGGGATGGTAGTTTGAGGTACATATTTCCAGGTCTTCTACTCCAAAAGGTACTGATCTTTGATGACCTTACATAATCTTTATGTTACAAGAGTAAAACCTTGAGAAATGGATGTACTGCTAAAGTGAGGTACAGGCAAAGTATTTTGTGCTTCATACCTACTACTAAGGAAAGGCATACAATTATGTCTAGTTGATGGTAATAAAAATAAATAAAAATTTAAGCAAAAGGCTTAAGGCTTGTGAAACCTATTGAAAATGGCTAAATATGCAATCATACAAATAGTAAAATAATTATTCAGAAACAGTCATTTAACACTATCATTAGGTATATTTCTTCTTGTAAATCTAAAAAAGGGAAAAGCAAGTGTCAAGAGCAATATGTCCTGAATTTAATGGAAGTTGTCAGAAACATCAAGTCAATCCATCCTCTCTATCTCAACCACAATACTTTCCATACAGACTTCCTATTGCCTAGCTTTGAAGATTTGTGCATAGTTTTTTTCTGCATCCATCTAGTGTTTGGGTCAAGCTAATCAGCCAAGTGGATTCTTGGCCTTAAGACTTCTCTAAGTGAAAGATTGCTTTCCTGGATATCCTGTTATGTATTGTTAGACTCTGTTATGTGTGTTTTTCATTGAACTGCCAAATGAGGTATTCTCTTTTATTACGCTCTTTTTTAATATTTTTTGAACTAATGTCATATTGTTTTTACAATCTTACACATCTCCTTAGGTCTAAATTTAACAGGAATAGATTTGAACCACCCCCTGTGAGTATGACTTTCACTAGAAGTAATTTCTAAGGAATGTGTAGCCATTTCAAATGAATTAGAAATGCAAAATTTAATATATTGATGGTTTTGGGTGAGAAAGAATAGTTCAAGAATGTTTTGCCACATTTGGTTTTCAATTTATTATGATCATTTGCAAGCTTCTGAATGTGATAACAATATCACTTGTTAATAAGAATAATAGGGTTAAAGATTAGGCTTGAAAATTAAACCATGTAAAGCTTTTTTGCCCCCCCCCCCTTTTTTAGACATTCTAACATATTTTGTTTTACTCTTGCACCCTTCTATAGCTGGGGTTGGGCCAAATCTAAACAAAATTAGCTTGGGCTTCCAAGGGAACATTTTTTAACCAAATGTTCTGTTATGCCCCAATGAAGATTTCTATGGGTTACCATAATGTATTGTCATTTGGGCTGATATGAATTTTTTATGCATAACATTTAAATCAAAAATCTTTGTCTTTTTAATAGTTTATTGCTTTTCTCAAAGTAAATCTTGAATCGGCAATTTTTATTTCAGTAAAAAGGACAACCTTAAAAAAAATAGTTTGGCCTATCCCCAGATCCTATGCCTTTTGACCCAGCAAAACCCATGAGCTCAAGATTGAATGTTACTTATTTGCAAAAACAAAATTGAAGAGGAAATCTTTTTCCAGATATATGTACTGAATGGACATCTTAATTTGCATATGAAGCAAATCAATTGTCTTACTCAGATCTCTTCCTCCTCTACGTTGATGGCAGAGGCATCGTGGCAGATCCATGGGGGCCGGGGACTCTGGGCCCCTCAAGATTTTTCTGGCACCCTCATTCCTTGCCTTTTTTTTCTTTTTTTTTACCGTTTTTTTTTGCAATAAATTTGTCTATTTGGTAAATTATTGGCACCTTTGTCACATTGAACCCCCCCCCCCCCCCCCAAAAAAAAAAAAAATTGCTCATGGGTGCCATTGTCACATTGGGCCTCCTAAGATTTTGCTCTAAATTTGCCCTGGCATCAATATGTACAATTTTCCATAGGATTAGCTGTCCAACATAGACTTTCTTGATTTTTCTCTCCAGTTTTTTCAGCAGTTTTTGAATGAGGCCACTGGACAGCGTTTTTGATAGTTGGCTGCTTGTTGACTACTTGGCACAAGTAAAACACTTTGCTAGATTGGGTGTTTAAATAAAGCTAGTTTTTTAGTTTATTAATTACACTTTGCTTTACAGGATTAAAGTGCCACTCTAGAAGTAATGCAATGAGAAAAAAAAAAATCAAGTCTATATGAAAATGTGAAATATTATAGACCTCATTGTTGTTGTTGTTGTTTGGGGTTTGATGCGTTCAACCAATAGGTCATATTCGTTTGTATCACTTGATTGTTCTCTACCTTCTGTAATCACTAGCTTGCTTGGGTGTCGCTTCAGTCAATATTCGCTGAACATGATCATGTATCAATTATCTTGCTATTGGTAGGAGTTTATTCACCAGCAACAATTGCCTGCGTTGAAAAACGTAAATCAAAATAATGCAACTATGCTTTGTCACACATCAATTAAAATATGCAACACAATTATAATAAATAATGCAATTTTTCTTTATAACCTTTCTCATGCATCCAGGTATAAAAATATAAACAGATAAAATACTGATAATATAAACAAAGCAAAATTTTAAATAAGATAACTAATTTTATAGGGAATGAACCAAACCAATAGTCTTAAAAAATCTACCTAACAGGTTTGTGCTTAGTCTTGTAGCCCAAGGAGGTGAGGAGTGCTGTCCCAGAACAGAATGCATTGTAAATGCCTTAAATGCCTTCTCACATCAATTCCTTAGTATTTCCATCTCTTTTTCATATTTTCTACAGTTGAAAATGATGTGACGTATGTCTCGTATATTCTACATGTATCATAGTTGAAAGATGGCGCCATTTTCCATAAGAATAGGGTTGATTGTGTCTCTGCATGGCCACATCTAAGACAGTAAAGGCAAGTTGAAAGGGTATGAGATTTGATATACATTCTTTTGATGGCTGCTTATAATCATACAGATCCATGAGCTGGGTAGTAGAAGAATTGAGCCAAGCCTCTTCTTCCTCCGAAATTTTTGAACTGATTGGAGACAGGAATTCAGCACTAGTGCTAGGGGTGTGAGTGATCAGACCCAGCTGGGAGGCTTGTTTTTGCAACCTGGTCTGCTTATTCATTTCCTGTTATACCACAGTGTGCTGGAACTCATATAAATAGAACTGATATACCCTTTCTTACTAGTTTTGTAACCAAACTTACAATCTCAATGGCAACATTTCTTGCTTGGTGTTGCTCATGTGAAAGGCAATCCAGAGCTGACAGTGAATCAGTGCAGACAATATACTTCTAATGTTTGGTGTGTGTTTGAAGTGATATGGCCTGAAGAGAAAACTTGATTGCCATATGCTCTGCAGACAAAATTGTCAGGTTAGGGGGTAAACAGTAGGAAAAAGACAGGCTCTGGGAGGGCATAACTACTGCACAGCTGCATTTTTTCATATTTGAATCATCTCTGTAGACTTGGGTGTACTCCTGATATTCTCCCAAATTTCCCAGGAAGATAATTTTCATGAGTGCTTGGGGAAGGTCTTCCTTTTCTGCAACGCTGATCTCAGGAAGAATAAATTCCCCAATTACTTTGGGGTCCTAGAAGAATCATCATCCAGGTTCATGCTTGCTGGGGCCACTATGATTCAGTGTTAGAAAAACTTGGACTAGATGGCTCTATTATCATAATAGCTGTGAACCAATCAGTAGCTACTGCTATTCCTTCTATCTCAGATGTAGCAGTAAATGGCTGTAAAGTAAAGTTTGTGCTTGGTTCTAGCTCCAACCCCACTTTAATCATAACAGAAAAGGTATTGTATTCATCCCATCTAAGGAGGTCACCAATCTGGATGATTTTACTTTGGAGGTCCAAGGTGACAATAGACTCCAACAAGTGACAATGGCCTTCAAAAATCCAAGCCCATTGGTTACCCTTTGGTTTGCACCTTCAATCAGGATGTTCAGTTCCCACTGAAAATCTCTGTCTGGTATGCAAGGTATACAGTTAAGCAGTTTATATCCCAAGCAATACAGTGCTTCAATTGCCAAGGTTTATGCCACATGGCTTTAAATTGCTGCATACGCAGAAGATGTCTACTATGTAGTGGACAACATACCCTGGAAGAATGTCCTCAATCCAAGACAGTTAAGGAAGATCAGGTTCTCAAGTGCCCACACTGCAATGGTAACCATGTCACTAACTCCAGGGAGGCAAACAAAATTTTTTCATTAATGTCCAGGGGCTCACCTACTCTTGAATATAAGATAAAACTAGTTTTTACAATATTAACAGAGAGTAAGCTTAAACTAGTAAAAATATGGAAACTTTTTAAAACTTGATTAACCTTCAAAATCAAACTATACAAACACCGACTAGAAAATGTTAATGCAGTGTCATCAGCAAACAAGGTGAGACAAGAACCTGGCAGATAAAACCTCATCGTATCAACATATACCAAATATAGTAGAGGACCAAGCACCAAGCCCTGTGGGACTCCACAAGCTCCCCATCCAGATTACGGCCGCCTCGAGCTGTTTCTGAGCATATCCCTGCTTTGTCCCCCGTTCGCTGCGTTACTTCCAGTTACGAAAGAACTTTTATCCCCTTCATTACAGAAAAAATAAATAAAATGTCTCAATAGTTTCTTCCCCCCCCCCCCCTCTTTTTTGTTTATTAGCTGATGGTACTGCCCAGGTTCTTGCACTCATTTGCTTGCCCCCCCCCCTTTTTTTTGACCAGTTTTTATTGTTTTTAACTCTTTTATTGATTTACTGTAGTTGAATTATTGACATTTTCTTAGTATCCCTTTTAATTTAAATGCATTTATGTCTCGCTCTAAGTTTAGTTTGACCAGTTTTTAATGCATACATGTCTCGCTCTAAGTTTAGCTTGACCAGTTTTTATCTTTTAATTTTTTTAATTGACTTTTTACAGTTTTAATTATTGACTTTTAAATGATAGTTCATTATGGTTTTCATTTATTTTGTTGTTGTTCTTTGCATTTTTAGTGTAACCATTTATATTGTCGACTCCAAAGTCCGAATTCGGCCCTTTGTGGGCATATGATAGCGATTTTTTTGAAATAAATATCTTATCTTCTAAATAAAATATCTTATCTTATCTCTACAAGCCACAGGAAATGGGGCAGAAGTGACACCATCAATCACAACATTAATAAACCTACCATTCAAATAATTTTCAAACTATTTTAAGCATGATCCTTTTATACCTATACATTCCAATCTTCACAATAAAATACTAAAATCTAATGTGTCAAAAGCTTTTTTAAAATCAAACAATATTGTTAGAGGAATTTCGCCCCTTTCTAGACAATTATTTACGAAATCAACGAGATGAATAGCAGCATGACTAGTAGAATGGCCTTTCCGAAAACCAAACTACGTCTCACTTATTGAAAATGTAGCCCTCAGCCTGACTAACATAGTTGAAAACCTAAACAGAGAAGGGTCAAGCCCTACAACCATTAATGTCCCACCAAATACCAGTAGCCCTGGCAAAGTGGAAAGAAAAAGTAAAGGAAAGGAAACTATACTTAGCCCAGAAGGTGACGGGAATAAGCTACAGAGACCTAGGTTAGCTCTCTCACACACACTAGTGGCTAGTTCTCTTTCAGTGTCCCAACGAAATATCCGGGGATTCAACTAAGCCAAAAGAAAAGAACTTTAAAATATTTTAGTCAGACATGCTCCTGATATTTTTTACTTCAAGGGACTTTTTTAAAACTGGAGAATATTGTTCAAGATTTTAAAGGGTATAATATTGCCCCTTTGGACAGAGTCCACACAACATGTGGTGGCCTACTGTCTCTTGTGAAAAATGACGTAGTATTTGGAATACATGACCTCAGTCCACAAGGTGAAATGGAGGCTGGTATAATAGACATAAAACTACATGGAAGTGATAAGTGGATTAGCATTGCAAATTGTTATGCTTCAAGTATAAATACATTTTTCCTAAAACAATTCAAACTGATTGTGAATGCATTTGGCCCTGTGGAAATATTTACTGGCGACTTTAACCTACACCACAAAATATGGGACACAGTGTCACCAGAAGATTCAATTGCAGCCCCCCTGACCAATTAGGCTACATGCTGGAAACCAAAAATAAATTGTCCCTTGTCACCCCCAAAGACCTAAATAACCACCTGAATCTGCAGACAGGCCAGTACTCAACAATTGACCTTACTTTCACATCAACATATATTGTGAATAGTCCAGAAATCCATAAACTCTGTGACTTTGACTCTAACCACTAGATTCTATCCTTGACACTAAACATTAACCCAGTTAGGTCAGGGTACCATTGCCAGTGAGATTCTGGAAATTTCAAGACTAACTCTGGAATTCTTAGAAGCACAACTTAGATAAAAAGGCTTCAGAAAATAATTCAAGTGATGAGTCAGTTGAATCATTATCTAATAAAATTACTTCAGTGATCATAGCTTCCTCAGAGAGAATATTTGATTGCAAACAACTCCACCCCAAAAGACAAAATTCTACTCGTGGATGGAACACTAAATGCCAGAAAGCCTACCTAGAGAAGAAAAAGGCAAAAAATATTTTCTATATTTACCCCTCAATTGAGAACAAAATGGTTTTTAATCAAAAGACAACAGATTTCAAAAAGACTGACACAGGAGGGGAGGGGAGAAGGCTCATTGAGGACAAGTTGGGCCACAACACTCCTCTTCAAAATCTATGGAGAAACTTCCGGGTTTTTTTCAGGTAAGAAAAGAAGAAAACCCATCCCTGCCGAAATACAAATGGGAAGGACTACAGAATCCTCAACCAATAGGAAACTTAATCTCTTCTTAGAAAGTTTCTGAATGTAGATACACCATAACATCATACACCCCTTCAACTGATATTAGACCTCATTATTTGAAATAAAATCTTATGTTTTCCTTCTTCTTCAGCAGTAAATAGTGGGAATCCTAGCGGCTGTAGAAAAAAAGATGCTTGAATCTTGTTTAATAGATGGATATTGCATAATTTGGATATTTAGGACTTACAGTAGAAAGCATGAATAAAGTTAGAGAAACTAAATTAATGCACTTTTCTATGAAGAACTGTGGAAGAAAAGAATTATTTTAAACATATGTAGAGGATGGTCAAATATTCCAAATTTTGGAAGCAAAATTAAGAAGAAAAGTCGAAAAATAAGCTGGGCATGTTCATCTATTTTCCCATTCTATGGGCTAGAGCCTTTCTTAAAGCTATCAATCAGCCAGGGCTACAAACATATTTTCCCTCTTTTATTCATTAGATTTGTATTCTTACGATGACTATTATTGCCACAGAGGAAAAATCTACAAAGGTAAATCTAAATAATTTCTATTATATGAAACAGGTATTGAAAATCAGTTACCCCCTATATACAGAAGTATTTATAAACAAAAAGCTATATGAATATACAGTTATATGAAAAACATAAAGAAATGTATAAAAAAAAATTATAGGGTTAGATAAACATTTCAAGATTTAGGATAGGTAACGGGCTCATAGCCTCTCTTCATCTTCCCCTGTATGGGTGCGTGCCTTTGTCCACATAAAATATTACAAACTAAATTAAACTTGATTATTCTGCAGGTTACATTGAAATTTAGTCAAAGATGTACAGGCCTAGAGAAGAATATGAATTGGAATCAAGACGAGGAAGTGGACGTAGTGGTCGACTCTACCCAGATATACAATCGGAAATGGATGATGAACTGGGTAGGGAGTCGTTAAAATGGAAAGAAGTATTTGTTAGGGTGAGTTATTTTTCTAAAAAGGATTTTCTACATAATTACATATTGGCTCTTCTTTTCTTTTTGACTTCTAAATTGTATCTTATTCTGTCTTTCATTTTTTTTTCCACTTTCCCCAAAAATCAGTTGTTGTGTTCATTCATCCTGTTTTATTGAGCTGGATCAATCCTGAAAGTAATCCGATTCGGGCTCAATATCGCTAGTTTCACCAATTCTCCTAAATTGGTAAAGAAATTAGAATAACAAAGTGTTGCCATTTCTATATTCTTTTTATAGGCTGCAAAAGAAAGTGGAGAGTGCTAAAAAATTTCAATTGTGGCTGTATAGAAAGAAGTATTTTGTATTTATTGTAATTTTTAGCCAAATTAATACTGCTATCATGCCAAAACCACCACTTTCACGAACCTGAGCCCCCTGTGACTTTTTCTGTGTGAAAAATCGAGAAGGTCAAAGAATGTTCGATGTTCTGCCACAATTGTTAAGATAAAAAATGCACTGATGAAAGAGCTTAAGGTAATACCAAAAAGCACATACCAGAAGCACTTTGAACATAAGGGAAAGTGCTGGCACAAGTATATAGCATCCAGGAGAGATTACTTTGAAGAGAATAAAATTGATGTTGACTTATAAATGACTATGTTTCAAGAAAAAACTAAAATTCAGATATAATTTGAACAAACCAGCTTTTATTTCATCTTTAAATTTTTAGTGAAAAATCTAAAGCTAATTGAAACCATCGTTCAGGTTTAGATGATATAAAAAATTTATTCAAGGCTCAAGTTTTTCAATAATTATTTTAAATACATTCTAAGACCGCTGTGGCTATACATGACAAATGAAACTCAGAGAGGAAAGAAAATAACAAAATGAAAAAAAATCCTCGGCTGACAAAATCCTCGTTTTTTCACCTATTTTTTATTTTATTTTTCTTTTTGTTATTTTCTTTCCTCTCTGAGTTTCGTTAATAATTATTTTAGCATAATTGTCTTTATCTTACTTTCAACTGCTAAATAGATGCGAAAAATGACTTCAAAGTGAAAAAACTTCTTGGAATTCTGTATAGCAATTAATTAATTTTTTCTAAAAATTCTACCCTCTCAACAAAAAAATCTCCTTAAGTGTCCGAAGTTGTGGTGGCCAGAGGCAAATTGCCTCATTGGAAATACGGCCTTGTGTTCATGAGTTTGGCATCTGAATTGACATTGAACACTACTAATTTTTATGTACATTCTTTTCCAGCTTGACAGAAACAAGGCATTGTAAATACGACCTTGTGTTGATGAGTCGGCATCCGAATTAACATTGAACACTACTAATTTATATGTATGTTCTAAAGGGTCCGAAGTTGTGGTGGCCAGAGGCAAATTGCCTCATTGGAAATACGACCTTGTGTTCATGAGTCGGCATTTGAATTGACATTGAACACTACTAATTTATATGTATATTCTTTTTCAGCTTGACAGAAACAAGGCATTGTAAATACGACCTTGTGTTGATGAGTCGGCATTCGAATTAACATTGAACACTACTAATTTATATGTATATTTTTTCCCGCTTGACAGAAACAAGGCATTGTAAATACGACCTTGTGTTGATGAGAGTCGGCATCCGAATTAACATTGAACACTACTAATTTATATGTATATTCTTTTTCAGCTTGACAGAAACAGGGATGGTAGAATAGCATTGCACGAACTGAAAGATTTTGTCCAAGCCTCGCCAGAAGAATTCCAGAGCCTAGGACAAGATGTGATTGAAGAAATTTTTTTCCTTTGTGACAAAGATGCAAATGGCTATTTAGATGAACATGAATTTATGACTATGGTAAGTTCAGTAAAGATATTCAAGCAATTTATTTGGTTTACAGTCGGTATTGCTGCAGTTTAGTTTCATGAATTTAACCTGGACAGAAGGTTTACTATTAGGTATTCAATCTGCACTGAAAAAGTGCAAGAAAACAGATGCCAACACTAAATGCCAGGAACAAAATTCTCTAAAAGTGAGAGAGTAAAGAAGATAAAGATGAGAGATATAAATAAAAAAAACGCTGCTCTGTGAAGAAATGAGTAAAAATAAGAATAAATTGATTGATCTATGTCTTTTTTCGTCATGGCTCTGCTCATTTAATTTTTATTAGATTTTACTTTACTTGGTCTGTTATTTTTGCTTAGTTGAATTTTAGTTTTGGTCCGATGGAAGAAATTAGGTTTTTTCTCTTATAATCAATTATTCTCTTTTAATTAAATACGGATTTGAACAGAATTTTATTTTAGCCAGACCCTATTGTTTCAACGCTTTAGAGCGAATCAAAACCAACAGGACGCCGAAAAAATGTATACTATACCCGGTTGTATGCTTATACTTTGATATGTTTATTTGTAGAGTGAAGAGGGGGGGGGGGAGATATGATATTAAAAATTGTTAAAAAGCAAGACAAATTGATTTTTCACCGTTATTATTACAGTGGACCACGTTTCTTAGAAAGCAAGACTTTACCAGATACTGTCTATTAAAGTGATCCCTTTCATGTTACAAAACATAAAAAGTTCGTGAAGATTTTTTAAATGACAGCAACTAAAGTACTCTTTATTGTAAAATTTGTTTACATAGGGTTAAGTGTTAGACAAATAGTTACACTATATTCTATCATACACTGTATTCTAATAGTTACACAAGATCATAGGTTAACCTATGATCTTACTGATCTGTTTGCTCAAAAGTTTATAAAGCAGCTGAAAATTTCTCCAGCAAAATAGAAGACTATGTAGATTAAACATTTTTCTCGTTTTTTTTTTTTTTTTTGCCCAAAATTCAGCAGTTTGCCAAAATTACACAGAAAGGGACCCTTTAAGACCTATTGTTACCTGTACAAAAGCGTCCACCTTAAATATTAGAAAATAGCTGTGTAATGGTTGCTATGAATGTCCGAAATTGGTGAATGTCCGAAATTCATTTTTCTCTGCTTGAATTCAATTAGATTCACGTATCCGCTTTCTCAGTCTTATGCAAGCTTTGATGGTAAAAGTTAAAGTTAGGCTAGGTTGTGTTAAGATAGGTTTGGTTAAATAAGTTATAAATCTCAGTAATGTGTTAAAAACCTAACCCAACCTAATCTGACCTAACCTGTCACCATCAAACCTCGCATAAAACTGAAAAAGATGACTGTCAACGCTGACTGAATCCATGGATGAAAATAGGTATTTCGGAAATTCACCGGTAAATGTCAAAATTCACCAATTTTGGACATGGTAAAGTATTGCTTTTAAAACTCTGTTTCACTCCCGAATGTCTTATATAAAACTTCAGTAGATCTACTAGAAAATCTTAAAACATAGATGGTTCTAGAAATGCATCATGAAGTAGCTTTGACATCGTTTCCATGTGCACAACTACCTACGTTTTGAAGTCCGAGCACTTGTTACAATATAAAATTTAAAACAATTATCATCATATTGCAATCTAATTGGGGAATGAGCAATAGGACTCAAAATTAATTTTCTGATGAACTTGGTTAGGTTATATAGCAAATATTCCGTGTGTTTTCAGTTACAAGACTCTTCGCACCAGTATTTAATGGGTCTCCCTATGAGAGTCCCTTCATCGGCTTTACTTGTAAATATCTACGTTGAACGCCTTGAGAATTGGCCAGTACTCAAGTCAGCTACTTCAAGTACCTAATATTTAACTGCATATGCATTGGCTATATTCAGGGTCCCATAAATAACCGTGCATGGGTATATAAATGAAAGAGTGCTTTTTTAGTGCTAGTGTGGAGGAACTGAAATCTTTAAACAATAAATGATGGTTGAAGTGGCTCGTAAGATATAAATGAATCAAAAAGGTAGCTGATAAGTATGGTTAATTGTGATTGTAACTATGTGTGGTTGGGGAGATTCCTTGCGGCTAATATGGTATAGGTTGAAAACTGTATTTTCTTATAAACTAATTGGTATTTAAATTCGATTTTGCGAATAGTACCTCATTTGCTAATTGTTGTTTTTGTGGTGTTTCGTTTTTTTATAATTATTATTATTTTTTGTACGGATGATGATATCCAGTTTTGCAATTGTTTTCAGGCTTTTGTTTACGATAAATATCATATATTACATCTAAATAGCTAAAAATGATCGTCAAAATGAAACTCAGGGTCAAACTAGGCTATTTTTAACAAGGGTAATCGTAGGAAAAGGTAATATTTAGTATCTTTTTTTTTAATTTGTATCCTCAGTTAGTTTAAATACTTTAGAATTTATTTGAAAAAAAATGCACTTACAAGTAACTTTGATAAAAAATCTATTTTTACCCAACTACTTTATCTGTCTAAATTAAATCTTT
Source organism: Artemia sinica (assembly GCA_027921565.1). Taxonomy (NCBI): domain Eukaryota; kingdom Metazoa; phylum Arthropoda; class Branchiopoda; order Anostraca; family Artemiidae; genus Artemia; species Artemia sinica. The sequence goes on along the minus strand of CM051261.1, from coordinate 35,907,571 downwards.
TCCGATGTCCTCTTCTTACTGCAAATCTAAATAAACGCTTGAAGCATTTTATAGCTATTGGAAGGAATTATCTGTTGTCTTAGTTTAAAATCGGAGAATAAATTGTCCTCATAGGATCTTGTATCTCTGTTATGATAGGTAAGTTTTAGCTGATTAATTTCACAGAACTCCTCTCAGCAGAAAAAAGCGATAAGAAAGTGCCTTACCATAGGTGGTCCTATCCTTGAGCTATTCAGTGCTTACTGCAATGCTGTGCTTAGTTGATAGTAACCTTGTTATTCAACGGACAGTCTACACACTGATTTTTTCAATAAAAAGACATTTTCAAAGGGTTCTACACGACAAAACCAAGTCGCTCTGGCGTCTAAATAAATATGATTTTTCAAAGTAATTAAACTAACGAAAAGCTACAGTACACCAAGTCAATAACTAAAATGAGTTGATAAAACACTTAGCATTTTTTTTTTGTATTCTATGTTTTTAAGTTGCCGATATTTGTTTTTATTAAGATCTGATTTTTAGATGCGGCTAACTGAAACACCTCTTCATTGAGATACAACTGAAAATTAAAAATGGAAAGTTATGCGCGGAAGAAAAGAGGCTGTAACAAAAAAGCGGGGATAATTTCCCTATTTGACACATATTTTATTTGAATATCTTTATACAATACACTTAGTACTTGTTTGATGGATGTTTGATGCAGTTTGACTTGACTAGAGTTTGACCTGGATTTGGGACAAGTGCTAACCCGGATTACCTAGATCGAAAAAACCTAAATTATCCTTGCTCTTGAATGTGTTTTTATAGTCTGCCTAATTTAGTAACTACGCTCACGGGAGTGGATTTCTCTCAGAAGAAACCTGAAGCCCTTCCACATTGGCTCTCACCCTAGGCCGCGTTGGAGAAAAAAAAAACATTGCCTCAATTGACAACCCGAAAATTTTCCACATAATTTGTGACATCTTAGTCCTTTGTATAAAGCAGATACTTCTAATTTTGGGGGCAAGCTTGCCATTAATTCTGTCAACATTCAGTATTAGAATGTAAAAAAAACAACAAAAAAACAACTGTCAAAGTGTGAACTTCTTATTTTTGCGATTACATTTGAAGCCCTTTTAATCATTACAATATAGCTTTAGGTGTGATTTACCATAATTTTGGTTTCGTCTGAAAGTTTATGGGGATTATAAAATGCAAATAGAATCTAAATAAAAAGATTTTGCCCTCCTCCTGGACCCGTGTTAGGGTCCAGGCTTGAAAACCGTGATTTTCAAAGATTTTTTTTTATTCGCTTTGAAATTGTGAAATTTTTAAGGTACTGTCACACTTCCATTGGTGTTGCAACGCTGAAACACGAAAAAAAAAAAATCAAAACTAATTCGTTCTAGTTGACGACACTTTTTTCCGCAAAAACGACAAAAATAACAATTTGTTGATTCCCTAGGAGAAAGAAACTTCACTGTTCGAAGTTTATTGTGAAACTTCACAGAAACTTCTGAAGTGAAATTTCCAAAGAAACTTCAATTTTTGGTGCTATATTCTTTAGCTTGTTTTGCTGATCTATGGCGTCTGCTACTAAAAAAACTACAAGTTGAGATTATTTTCACTAAAAACTCATTCCAAATTTTTTAATTTTTTAAGATACATTTGGTTGTGTGAGTTTCATATAACCAGTTCAAACAACTATACTTT
>CM051261.1:35775879-35898379 GCA_027921565.1 Artemia sinica | reverse complement strand
CTTGTGATCACCTGTGAGTTCTAATCCTATGATGGTTTAATAAATATTGATTAATAAATCTTAACTAATCCTTTGAATAATTTGATCGTTCAATAAAAAGAGCAACACTGTCTTCTAACATACATCACCTTCAACACAAGTTGGTACAAGGTACGCTGAATACCTGACCTCATTTTTTTAACATTACATTATAGGCCCGTCGGGCTTCTGTACTATATGCCTTTTCTTTGCGTTTAATAAGATTATTAGAATTACTTTTTGTAAATTTTAGCGTTCAATAGCCAATTGTGACTAATGGATTGCGTTCAATTATTAAAACGTATTACAAATAATTATTTGGTTATTGTGCTTCAGAGTTTAATAAGCTGCAATCCGGCCTTTTATAGACTGAATATTTATATTAGAATAAGCTAACAATATTTTCTGTTATTTTAAAAGGTTCTTTGGGTTTGCTAGATTTTTTTTTTTTTGTAAGAAATTCATTTTGGTGTTCAAGCCACGTTCAGTTGAGCACAATAATCACACTTATTCAATAAGTTGTTACAATTAATTGGAGTAAGTTTTAAACGTGGAGTCTGTCTCTGTGTCCAACGTAGTAAGAAGTTCAAGTGTTCATTCATTCTGGTGTTCAAGCCACGTTCAGTTGAGCACAATAATCACACTTATTCAATAAGTTGTTACAATTAATTGCAGCAAGTTCTAAACGTGGAGACTGTCTCTGTGTCTAACGTAATAAGAAGTTCAAGTGTTCATTCATTTTGGTGTTCAAGCCACATTCAGTTGAGTACAATAATCACACTTATTCAATAAGTTGTTACAATTAATTGCAGGAAGTTCTAAACGTGGAGACTGTCTCTGTGTCTAACGTAATAAGAAGTTCAAGTGTTCATTCATTTTGGTGTTCAAGCCACGTTCAGTTGAGCACAATAATCACACTTATTCAATAAGTTGTTACAATTAATTGCAGTAAGTTCTAAACGTGGAGACTGTCTCTGTGTCTAACATAGTAAGAAGTTCAAGTGTTCATTAATTTTGGTCTCAAGCTACGTTCAGTTGAGCCACAGTAATAACACTTATTCAATAAGTTGTTACAATTAATTGGAGTAAGTTTTAAACGTGGAGTCTGTCTCTGTGTCTAACGTAGTAAGAAGTTCAAGTGTTCATTCATTCTGGTGTTCAAGCCACGTTCAGTTGAGCACAATAATCATACTTATTCAATAAGTTGTTACAATTAATTGCAGTAAGTTCTAAACGTGGAGTCTCTCTCTGTGTCTAACGTAATAAGAAGTTCAAGTGTTCATTCATTTTGGTGTTCAAGCCACGTTCAGTTGAGTACAATAATCACACTTATTCAATAAGTTGTTACAATTAATTGGAGGAAGTTCTGAACGTGGAGTCTTTCTCTGTGTCTAACGTAATAAGAAGTTCAAGTGTTCATTCATTTTGGTGTTCAAGCCACGTTCAGTTGAGCACAGTAATCACACTTATTCAATAAGTTGTTACAATTAATTGCAGTAAGTTCTAAACGTGGAGACTGTCTCTGTGTCTAACATAGTAAGAAGTTCAAGTGTTCATTAATTTTGGTGTCAAGCTACGTTCAGTTGAGCACAGTAATCACACTTATTCAATAAGTTGTCACAATTAATTGGAGTAAGTTTTAAGCGTGGAATCTGTCTCTGTGTCTAATGTAGTAAGAAGTTCAATGGTCACCTTTCACTAACGGTACTTTAGTACAATCAAATGTTCGGTAATAAGCAAAAGATGCGCCCAAAGTGTCGGTATGAAATAACTTAAATTTTTATTAGTTATTCCTTGCTTCTGGGGTAATTTGTTACAGGGACACTTGCCCCTTCCCCCATTGATGCCACTGCTGCAATATATTTTGAATCATAATTTATGTCGTGTTCGTCCTAAATTACCCGGGAGTTGCTTTTCCCTGCGCGTTTTGGCTGAGAAAACGAAATGTTAATCCGTATTTTTTAAATTCAGAATTGCTTATCCTTTTCCTGCATTTCCATCTATTCTGTTTCTAGTTGTAGAATTATGTGTTCATATACTATGTAATTTAATGTCCGAATGATCATGCTACTTTGACACCCGGTCGAAACGACCTTGTATTGATCTATTTCGTTTTTAATTATAGCTCGGTGTCTTCATCTACTATGCAATTGAATGTTCAAATGATGGTGCTACTTTAACAGCCGAGGGCCCTGTACCCATTTTGTCACCCTTAATTTACAACCCAAGGAGGAGATATGAAGCTTGGCGCTATATATCTTACATGCTCATTCACTCAGGGTAAAAACTTCTGTCTTCCATATTCTGCTTTTCTTCATAAATTCTTATCTTGTACATTTCCTTTGATTCACTAGTTTTCTTTTCAATTTATTGCGCACAGACTCATCAAGACTAGGATAATAGTGCAGCTTCTGAAGTCTGAAATAGTTCGTTCAGGTAAAAATACCCATCGATAAGGATATTTGCTATCAAAATATAGCATTTGTTTTCCTATTGAACCTAAAGACACCCAGGCTGTTCAGTGTAGACCAAAGAACGCTGGATAGGGGAAAGAAAAGAAGAAGAGTTTGAAATATGAGTTGGAAAATATACAAATATTTTGTATATTTTTAATATTATAGTCTATTTTTGAATAAATAAAAGAGAGACGTTATTGGTTCTTTATGCAAGGCACTCTCTATTTTATTTAGTTTAAATAGGGGATGGGGGGGGGGGGTAGTGCTAATCTTTTTCATTCCCCTACTCCTCCTCTGTCGAATCTTGTGGAAACGTGCGTCGGATTTAAAGTTTTTTTTTCAGAAAGTATGTTAATGTTAGATGATCAAGCGGTTTAACCTCTCAGTGTTTGCTTGTAGTTTTTATTCATAACTAAACACTCTCCTAGCTTCTGTGGAAAGCTTTTAAACTCCTACATTGTGAAAGTAGAGAGATAAGAATATGAAAATAGAGAGATTATTGGAGAAAGAAAAATGCTTGTACAAAGAAGAAAATACGAGACTTTTTAGATAATAGTTACGGATAGGTAAATACCAGTTCTTGGACTAGTTGCTCTAGAAAAAACTCGATGTCGTTGTAGAATGAACTAAAAGCCATTGGACTATAACACACATATCCTGGTAATTAGAAATTATCCACAGTGGGCATGTAAAAAAGTGCTTATATAGGGGGGTGGGGAGGTGGGTAAATTTCTCAAAACGGTGAAAAGAAGGGAAAAGATGTAAAAGTTTTAAAATATAGAATAATCGTTTAAATCATGATACTTTGACAGGGGGGGGGGGCTAATACCCCCTCCCACCTCACACACGCAAGTGGCTTATCAATAATTGCTTTTAGAAGAAATTGTCCATGAGGTGTGTTTTTAGACCCCAGTAACAGGACTAAGTCGTATTCAGCGTTTCCTTAAAAGTTTCCCGAATGTCGGGGCTTTCCAAAGAATACCTAGAGGTTAGGCCTGTCCAGTGGCTCTTAATTACTCCTTCGTATTTAGGTATGGAGGTTACCTTTAAACCTACGAGTACGGTATTTAGAATATCTTAAAAGAAACAAAGAAAATCGGCATTCCAAGACGCAATCTGCTAGATAATGTTCTCCTGGAATAATCCCGTCCTCTTGAAGTTTGAAATTATCTTTTGTATGTCTTCTGTCATTTTAGCTTTTAATTTGGGCTGTGTTTAAACATGTACTCGGGACTTTATTTCGGAGGAGGGGTTTGAATTAAAAAAAAGTATATATATATATATATATATATATATATATATATATATATATATATATATATATATATATATATATATATTATATATATATATATATATATATATATATATATATATATATATATATATATATATATATATATATATATATATATATATATATATATATATATATATATATATATATATATAAAATAAACTCAACAAGATAGATGAATTGTATAGAGCATAGACGAATATAGACTCGCAAATTGTAAAAATCTCTATTGTTCGAGCGGTGTGAATTTGAAGCGACCCCCTCCTCTGATTAATGCCGTATTATGTTTCCTGGTTACCTGAAGCCAATTGCGCAGTTTTATTTTTAGGTACGTCCACATCATATCCAACATTGTAGTACAACTTCTATTGGGTGTTCCTTTAGAAATGTTTCATGGACCTTTAAGATTGTTTGTCGTCTACATATCTGGAGTGATTGCAGGATCACTTGGAACATCTGTAAGCGACCCGAGAGTATACCTGGCTGGTGCCTCTGGTGGTGTCTACGCTGTTTTAACAGCCCACGTTTCTAGCATTATTTTAGTAGGTCCATTTTCAATATTTAGAAGATAAAACGATGTATAATACCCAGAAATGGTGAACCTTCTCATTTCGGTTATGTTAATTGGGGGGGGGGGGGGCATGCCCATGTAGATTTTTATATGCCTGTCCCCCTAGATTTTGAAAATACATTTTTTGAGGGTATTGTCATGAAAAAATGCCTATTTTGGTATTTTCATTGGAAAAATAAAAACGACAAATTTGCCCCCCCCCCCACATTTAAAAAATTTATTCACCCCTAATTTTGTGAATTGGCGCCATCTCTCAATTGAATGGGTCATTTTCGATGTCTAGATAATGGTAATATTGCAAAAAAAAAGAGTTGTTTTGGTTATTTTCTGTAATTGTCAATAGTTAGCGATGACCAAGAGTTGGGATTAAAAATAAATAACCTATTCTTCTAAAGAATCAGCTTTTGTTGAAGAAAAATAAAATAAATTAGAAAAAGTACAAAATAAACGTACTATGGTTGGTTAATATAAAAAATACCACTGAACAAAGTTTTCTCGAATAAAACCACAACATTTGCAAACCATCAAAAAAGAAAGAGAAAAGGGGGCAAGGGTTTTTTAGGGCTTTTATTCCTTAATCTTTTTTTTGTAATATGAAGGATTGAAGTTTTATCACATCTAATAGTCCAACAATGAAGTAGGGATAAGTGGGAAATTGCTTACAAGGTGTTGAGGTGTAAGAGGAGAAGGTTTTTTTATACATATATTTCAGCTATGGATATTTCACGGCATGTAATATTATGTAAATAGGGATGCATTGGGTAATTTATGGGGATTATCAAACTGCTAGCTTATTTTACATGCTGTTATATATAGTAAGATGTAGTGATCAAGGCCGTATCTAGGGGCTGGGTAAGCTTAGGGGTTTTGCCCCCCCCCCAGATGTTTGTCTGAATCGTAGAAACGTAACAAAAATGAATGTAAACAAATTTGTTGATGTATTTTTTTTAAGTTTTTATGTAAGCCCCCCCCCCCCCAAAAAAAAAAAATCCTGGATACGGGCCTGGGGGCAGTAATTAAAAATTTATATCTTAATTCTTAAATTCTTTTTTATGATATTCCAAAGTGCTAATTCAAAGATTTGTATGCTTGGAAACTACAAGAAAAGTGAAATCAGTTTTTTTCTAATATTGAAGCTGCTCAACCAAAGGTTTTCCAACCCGTAAATTTTCATACGAGTATCTTGCAAATTGAAGAGTAGCCCGTAAGTTTAAAATGAAAGTTTTGGAAAACACCTATCATTGCTTGTATATTCCAAGTGTGCAACATTTTACAAGGGGTGAAATTTTAATTTTAGGTTTAATTTCCCGTTGCCCAACGAAGATTGATTTTGCGCGTTCAACCTAAAGATAAAAGCTTGAGAATCAGAGAGAGTTTTGAACCATTTAATGCGTTGCCTAAATTACTCTTTGTTTGCGTGACTTGTAGAGTTTTTGGCTTGGAAAGCTGGGCTCCCCATAAATTTACGTCAGGGAGGAACCATCGGCCCCCATGTCCAGAAATTTTGAAGATCTGTTTGAGATTTCTTGGTTTTTAGTTCTTCCGAATCCCCCCTCCAATTGATTCATGTGTGTGTACCTGATAAAAAATGCAGTTCATTTTTCCTTTTTAAGATCAGAGGCAACACTCTAGCGTTGAGTAAAATAAAATTCCATAAGGCTTCAATGCATTATTTTTTTTTCCCGTTGCTACTTCATATGGAAAGAATGGTCGTAGAAACTTCAGAGATAACATATTAGATTGGATATCAAAAGTTCTAGTGCCCTTTTCAAGACTTAAAAATGATCGGAGGGCTACTAGCCCCTCTCCTACGTCCTCTTTTGCTACCCTCCACCAAAAGACATCTGATCAAAATTTTGAAATTAACATTTTGTTCAAAATATTCTAAAAGTCAAATAACTATGTTTCTGGGGATGGTATAACCACCCACAGCCCCTGGGGAAAAGGCTTTAAGTTTTGCAAGTTGCCCGTTGTTTGTATATAAGGTTCGACATTGAGAAAAGGGGGTACAAATGATCACAGGTCTCAAAAAAGGCTGAGATTTTTATGATATAAATTTCATTAAACTTTGGAGGGAGGTGACTAACATAATGAAAACACACTCTTTGCACGCTGGTTGTCAAAAGGGCGTATCAACAGTATCTGATAAACGGCTGAGGGTAATAAGTTGAAACTTTCAGTTTCAACTTATTAAAGAGAGTGGTTGGAGCGCAATCAGCTTCCCTTGCCCTTCCTAGATTCTGTCTCGTCTCTACGCTGAGCAAAATTTTGAAAAGCTATTTTGTTCAAGATAGTTAAAACGTCTAATAACTATGCCTCTTGGGATGCCAGTCCCCCCTCAGCCCTGGGGCAAGGATTTAAATTACGTAATTTGTCCATTGTTTTCATGCGGGATTTATTATTGGAAAAGGGGGAGTGTTTGGTCCTGGATCTGTCTGAAAAGGCTAAGTATATTAAGTAAAACTTAGGAGAATGTTGAAGGGGTTGCTGAAGAGTAATCGGATGGTAACCAGCCCCCTTGCCCTTTTTAAATGTCCCATCCCTTCGCCATGGATCGGAATTTTGGAAAAGCTATTTTGCTTGAAAAGGTCTAGTAAATTTTCCTCCGAAGATGCCATGTTCCCAGAACCTCGGGGCAAGGATGGTAAATTACTCAATTTGCCCATTGTTTACATGCAGGATTTATCATTAGGAAAGGGAAGAATGTTTGATCCTCGGTGTGTCCGAAAGGCTAAAGGGGTATTTTTATGATCTACGCCCTTCCTGATATTCTTCTAATATGTTTTTCTGACGCTCAATCCAAATGAAATATACCTAATTATGATAAAATATAATACTTTAGAAACAAATTTGGTCTATATATTTGCACATTAGGGGGGGGGGGGGGTTAAAGTATAGCGGGTCTGCATGCCTAATGTTTTAGATACAATTATTTCGCATATTATATAGTAAGAATTGTTTTCTAACTTCACACTGTCCTATACTTTACCCCACCACCTCCCTTAATGTGAAAGTATATAGCCCAAATTATATATTTTCCATCTATTCCGTCACTTCTCTTTGTCTTGTCGCACGCTAAGGTGAATGAAACTATCAAAAAAAAAGATTCTGCAATGCGTTCATGAATGAACAACTAGAGCGGTAGGGCGTATATCATACAAGTACCGCTAAGGGTATTAGGGTGAAACTTCCAGAAACAATGAGGGGTATGCTGAACTTGATCAAAATGCACTATGTGCGTCCAGGTTATCAAAAAGGTGTATGTGCAATATCTAAGGATCGACTAAGGGTATTAACTTAAAACTCGGGACCACTACTATTGCTACTATTACTGAAACTACTTGCGACTGGGACTGTGACTACTTCTACTTGCGACTATTTTCAGAAAATGCTGACCTAAGTAGCGACTAAGACCACACTGCCTTTCCATCATAACAAAAAATAACAAGTAGAACAATAGGGAATTGTTTGCATAAGACAGTGGAATTCCAAACTTTAAATGAATATTTCGGCTCTGTGTCCAAGGGCCGTCCTAAGCAAAGCACAAATAAAAATATAAAGGAGAAACTTACATTAAAATACGACCATTAAAACTGAAAAAAAAATTAAACAGCACTAGTATCCTTACTTCAACGAAGTTTAACCAGGACTGATAGATAATGTGAGGTGAGTCATTACTAGTCATGACTAATGAGAGAAATTTTTAAAGTATTGTGTGGCTGTTTTTTTTTTAGTTGGTCGTATTTTAATGTAAGTTTCTCTTTTATATTTTCATTTGTGCTATATCGAGGACGGCACTTTGACATAGGGTCGAAATACTCATTTAAAGTTTTGGATTTCACTGTCTTACTGAAAAAAATCCTCTATGGTTCTACTTGTTATTTTTTGTTTAAAACGTTGAGGAGGATAAACAAAATCAAATCACACTGTGTGCATGCTGGCTGTTAGAAGGGTGGAATAGCAATATCTTAGGAACGGCTGAGGGTATTAAGTTGAAACTTTCAGGGCACGTTGAGGTGGATGTTGGAAAGTATTGGAGGATATAGGCCCCCTCCTTTGTTCTTTTTAGATGCCCACTTGTGATCAAAGTTTTACGATATCCGCTTTGTTCAAAATAATCAAAAAATCTAACAACTATACCTCCGCGCACGTCATGCCCCCCTACAGCCCCAGGGGAAAAGGTTTTAAGCTATGCAGTTGGTCCATTGTTTACAGTAAGGATTTATCATTATAAAGTGGGGGAGAATGTTTAATCCTGGGTGTTTCTGAAAAGACTAAGGGTAGTAAGGTGGAACTTCGTCGAATGTTGAGGAGAATGTTGAACGAAATCAAAAGATGTATCGTGCATTCCTTTTATCAAAAGGGCTGTGAGTCACTGCGAGTGTGAGTACTTGAGAATGCGAATGCAAATATTTGAGATAAGATAATTTAATTTTTGCCCGCTTACAAACATGCAATAAGAAGCGGAGTAAACAAATGAAAAAAGAAAGAAAAAATAGAAAAATTCAACTTTTAAATGATACAAATACAAAGCACATAACTACCCAAGAGCAGATAAATACTCTAAACAAGCCTCGTATTTACTGAATGGCAAAAACTGAAAAAAAGATCTAGGTTTCTCTTGAACATCTCACAACCTACAGAGCTACCAACAGAAAAAGGATCGGGAGCTGAATATTTTTAGCAAAACCTGACTGTTCTTAAAATACAGCGGAAAACTTAACAGAAACTTCAAATGATGGTAAAACCCTGATCAGACCTTGAACTGTTTCCTCTTTGATAAGGAATCCCATCGGGGCGAGATATTTAGCGCGTGTGGGATAGCCATGGCGGAATACAGTTTAGAATGTAGACGCTTCCTGTAACTATACTTGAGCGCAGCAAGTTTAGCGTAGTTTGAGCGGAAACTAGCTACAGCGTGGTCTAGTGAGTACCTTTGAGTACTTGGCTTGTCTTGGACATAAACAAGGCCAATGTATTTCAGCGAAGTGAATTCTTTTTTTTTGCTGTACCGGCAACAACAACAGATAAAGAAGCAGTACCTCTTCCGTGAGTATTTTAAACAAGGAATTCAGTTTTCACAGTGTTTACTGTAAGCCCCAAATAATTATAACCCGAGATCAATGAATCCAGGTTAACCTGCAACTCTGATAGACTAGAACTAATCAATACGACATTATCAGTGTAGCAAATAAAACTGAGATTGCGAAGGTCACTATAGAGGTCCCCATTAATTGTCCTGGCCACAGCTGTTGTCTATGCGTTAAACAACACAGGACTAAATATTTAACCCTGTCCCAATCTTCGGATCATGTGTATAGGCCTGCTTAAAAGACCTTTATCTAGCTTAACTCTTATGTAACTCTAGCTGTATCAGTATGACAGTAGGGCAACCCTATGGGGCGTAAAACCGAAAAACTTTCGACTGAATGTCTGAATCAAAGCTGTCGATATATCTGTAATACATAAATATGCAGGGTTTTCTGATGCCTTAGGCAGTGAACAAACCCACAGTGTAAAAGTTTACGGAAACGTGATTTTTTATTGTCTGAAACACATTTACTTATTAATTTAGGAAGAATCAGGCCATTTTAAAATCTTACTTAGGACACTAGGAATTGTAATAGGGCGATAACTACTACACAAGTTAGCATTTTGTCCTTTTTTCAGGATATTCGTCATAATCCCGGAATCAAATAAGTTAGGTACTTGACCTGTATCAATATACATCTGATATAACAGTGCGAGATGTACAATCGATAAAGCATTGGTATTTTGGAAATGATGCGGTGCTATGCTGTCAAGACTGGATACTTTACCAAGTTTAAGGACCCGAATCACGCGCTTGATATCATACGCGTTTGCGCAACAGTGGGTCTAGCCTAGCTCTTAACTTAGCATCACTTTAGCTTTCTACATTTAAATCATGAGAATCAAACACCAGAGTAGCAGAGGAACCACTGATCTTCAGAAATGCCTACACCCGACTTGCTACAACCGCTCCGCCTGCTTCTATATTTTTTCCAAATAAGGTTTGGATTCCTGAGGGCCTCGGTGGAAGCACGCTCTGCATCACTTGCTTTGGGGTCATTGACACACTCAGTATATTCTTTCTATCTTTCTAAAAGCCTGAAAAAATACCCCGACTCTTGGTTTATCAAAGTCGCCCTAAATACGATTATTTGAAAAAAACTACGTTTTCTAAAGAGTTAAAGAGGCTGAGTTACAAGGTCGAACCTTAAAACGTACAGGGATTAGGAGGCACAGTTGGGGGGCTGCCGCCCCCCAAACTCCCCGCTTTCGCAGCCTTTAAATAAAAAAAAAAAAATTTTAAACTGAAAGTAAGGAGCGACATTAAATCTTAAAACGAACAGAAATTATTCCGTATATGGAAGAGGCTGTGCCCTCCTCAACGCCTCGCTCTTTACGCTAAATTTTGACTTTCTCACAACTCTTTTTTTAAACAATAAAAACTTTAGCGTAAAGAGCGAGGCGTTGAGGAGGGCACAGCCTCTTTCATATACGGAATAATTTCTGTTCGTTTTAAGATTTAATGTCGCTCCTTACTTTCAGTTTAAAAAACTTTTTTTTTATTTAAAGGCTGCAACAGCGGGGGGTTTGGGGGGCGGCAGCCCCCAAACTGTGCCTCCTAATCCCTGTACGTTTTAAGGTTCGACCTTGTAACTCAGCCTCTTTAACTCTTTAGAAAACGTAGTTTTTTTCAAATAATTTCTGCACGTTTTTGTACAGTTTATTACTTATTATTGCTTGACTAACTGTTAGCTGATCGTGTCAGGAGTTAAAGTTGGGGGGCTGCCGCCCCCCAAACCCCCCGCTCTTGAACATTCTTGTGTTAAGGCTTTTAATTCCTGAATACTCATATCACGTCGTACAGGGTGCCTCCTAATCCCTGTACGTTTTAAGGTTCGAACTTGTGACTCAGCCTCTTTAACAGCCCCCCAACTGTGCCTCCTAATCCCTGTACGTTTTAAGGGTCGACCTTGTAACTCAGCCTCTTTAACTCTTTAGAAAACGTAATTTTTTTCAAATAATTAAAAAAAGAAACTGAGTTTCTTTTTAAAGTTTAAATTCAGTATATAAAAAATTTGCTCTGACGGTGAATCGAACCCGGGTTTTCCGCCTGACAGTCTGGAGTATCAACCGCTGGACTAATGAGACACAACTGTAATTGTTTTTTAGTAAATGGAATCTTATTTCGACGCAAGCAAATTCCCACAAAACTTGATATTTGGTTTTTGGAAAACAGGGAAGGAGTGATCATATTGAGCTGAAATTTCGAGGATAAGTTCCCAGGCCCCAGGAAAGCTTATCCTCTAAATTTCAGCCCGATCAGACAACGTTAAAGGGGGTTTGTGGTGGGAAAAATTAACATGGGCTATTATAGGAAAACGAGGTTTTTCGTAAATGTAAATTCGGGGGATAATTTTTTCGGTCTGAAAATATCAAAAGGCCCTAACAGGTCAAATTCTGCTTCGAATGAGTCCTCATTCACCCGGATCAGTTGCCAACTGTGGCCTGTAGACGTGGATAAGAAAAAAAAAGAAATGATGAATTTTAAGTGGCTATATTTGGTTTTTTGAAAACAGGGAAGGAGTGATCGGATTGAGCTGAAATTTCGAGGATGAGCTCCCGGGCCCTAGGAAAACTTAACCTCTAAATTTCAGCCCAATCGGACAACGTTAAAGGGGGGCTGTGGTGGGAGGGTCGAAACTTCCGGCCCAGTTTACCCCATGAAGATAAAGTCGGAGGAGGATGAAATTTTGCAAGTTTCTTAGTTTGAGCTTGGGCTACAAAATGCGATTACCGCCGTCTCTCTGCGACCTCTAGGACCTGATATCGCTTAACATTGTGGTGGGTCGCCTCTTTATAGAGGCACAAGTGTGCCTCCTTGATACCACAGCTTGGAATGTCTTTTGGCTGTGCCTGTACGGGAATCCTGACTCTAGTTAAACCCGTGAGCACCACGTTTTGGAAACTGGGACGGAAACTTTCTCCCTATCCTTCCTAGCCTGTACTGTTTCAGCAGCATAAATATCAAGACCAGTGCTATCGTCATGATACCATGAATTAAAAGCTGGAACGGAGCGTTCATTTTGCTTATTATCTTGTCATATGTATAACGATAAAGACTGCGTGTATAGCGAAGATTTTTGACTGCGATTATGACTGCTTGTGACTGCAATCAACTGTGACTACTTATGAATTCCGCTTTGACTACTTGTAAATGGGACTTCGATTACTTGTGACTGCAACTACTTGCGACTGCGACAATGAGTTTGGCCGTCACTACCCGCATCTGCGACTATGGTTACTTTTGCCTTTGACCACCTGTAACTGTGACTACTTGCGACTACGACTATTTGTGACTGTGACTAAGGCTTCTAGCGATAGCAACTGTAACTGTTTGTGACTACGACAACTTGTGACAGAAACTACTTGTGACCGTGACAACTTGTAACCGTGACTACGAATGACTATCACAGCTTTTGACTGCGATTGCGTGTGACTGCTACTGTGGCTACTTGCAACTGTGACTACTTGTAACTGCGACTGGGATTATTTTTGACTGTCCTGCAACTGTCACAACTTGTGACTGCGACTGCTACTACTGATAATGTTATTGTTGCTGTGACTGCAAATACTACTGCTACTTCTACTACTAGAATTATTGGATTAAATTAAAAGAGTTTAAGTACATCCTGCTTGTCAAAATGGCATAGTGCATCCAGGTTGTCAAAAGGGCTTGTCTGCTGTGTTTTGTGAATTACTAAGGCTCTTCAGTTGAAAATTTAAAGAAAGCTAGGGGGGATGTTGCACTAAAGTAAAAGACGGTAAGTGCATCTAAGTTACCAAAAATGCTGTGAAGCGGCCAGGCTGTCTAAACGGCATGTCTTCAATATTTTAAAGACAGTTAAGCAAGAACATTAAGTTGAAGCTTTCAGAGAATGTTGAGGGGAGTACTGAACTTGGAAACACTGTATGCATCCCGGTTGTCAATTGGCGATGGTACAATATCTCAGGAATGACTAAGATTATTGAGTTGATACTTTTAGGAAATGCCGATTGGGATGTTGAGCTGAAGCGAAAGACACCGTAAGCATCCAAGTTTTCAAAATGTCATGTCAACAATATCTCAGGAACAGTTTAAGTTGAAACTTTCAGAGATCGTTGAGGGACCTGTTGAATTTAATCAAAATACAACTATGTACATTCTGGTTGTCAAAAGGACGTATCTGTAGTTGAAATTATCAGGAATGTTGAGAAGACTGTTGAAGTATATTAAGTTTGAGCTTCCAGGGAGCGTTGAGAGAGTTTTGTTGGACTCACCAAAAAACTCAACATGCACAGGTTATCAAAAAGGCTTATATGCAGTATCGTTGCATCTGTGGGAGGGGGCAACTGTCCACGTAGGTTTTTCGTCCCTCTTTTCCTAGAATTACAAAATACCTTTTTTTGCTATTTTCGTTGAAAAATAACCTTTTTATATTTTCACTAAAAGTGAAAATATAAATCGTTACTTTTGGAAAAAAATTTGCCCCTCCCCTCCTCCTACATTTTTGTGAACTAACGTCCGTATATTAGACTACGATTATTTTTTAAATTTTGTCTATTGAACATACAAATAACAAAAGGTAAAACAACGAGGAATTATTTTAAGACAAAGAAATTTTTTTCTAAATGAAAATTTCGGCTCTATATCTAAGAGCCGTCATTTTTTTTTAATTGCATTGAATGCATTACCTTTTGCAATTTAAGAATTTAAATTAAAATTTGATGTTTTAATTCTTGAATCGAAAAACAGGAGAAATATTCTTTGTATTGACAAATAATAAAACTTAGGCAATCAAAGATGGACAGATCATAATTTGTTTTTAAAATTGTCAAAAATGAAGTTTTTCAAGGACAATTAAAGACGAACAGAAATAAATTCTTGTAATTATTCAAACTTAAAAGGACAAGAATGCGCAAAATGACCCGAAATCAATAAAATTAATAATAATGTCGAATATAAAGATTACAGAGTCTGACATAGATGAATAATTAAATCCGAATAAAGAAATAAAATTGAATAATGAAACGAACAAAAATTAGCGCAAACAGAAAATTGCCCCCCTAGAAAACCTAGAGGGATATTAACCCCCTCCCCTCCCCTGACTGTAAAAGTTCTAAAGAATATTGCGTCGTTGGCGCCTTACTGAAAACAAAATATATTATAAAAAATGTTTTAAATTTAGTTAAAAAAAAGGTTTAATAACATATTGAATTGCTTTCCAGGAATAAAAATCATTATGTATAGTAAATGTTTCGTTTATTGCATTGATTCCTTCCATTCACCTTGATGATTATAGTAATTGGTTTTTATTTTCGTCGATATTTTCAAAAATTTAAGCTCACTGTTCATATCACTCACTCAGTGTACATATAGTTTTCAATCAACCGCAAATGACGCGATAGGCTTTATGATTTTCACGCTCAGGGGAGGGGAAAAGGGACAATAGCCAATCTCCAAGTTTGACACGTGGATTCAATTTAAGTTTTACTCGTTTTAGGATTTATCTATATCAGTATCTGTTATCTTTATGTTTGATATGATTTTTGTTTTAGTTTCTGCTCGTTTTGAGTTATTTGAGAGTAATTTCTAGTGGTTTTAGGTTTGAATTATAATAGGACTCTATTTCTGCCCGTAATATGGCTCTTTACTTTTCTTTGAAAAACTTCTTTTCAGAGAGTCTTTTTAAAATTAATAATTAAAAGAATGATAGGTTGTTGTCTTAATGACAAAGGTAGTTTGTTTCCAAAATTTAAAAGAGACTGCAAAAGGATAGTAATCAGCCCACACAGAAGGCGTTGTAGGAATTATAGAAATGATTTGAATTCTATAGGCTAAAAGCACGAGGATATACTGCCCCCTTTTTTTGCTGTTCTTTTTTTACTTTGTAGCGCCAGGCGCATAAAGGCCCCAGTCTGTTCCTCTGTGACTAACTTAGTTCGGCCCTAGGATGGATGGATGATAGACTATCTATCAACAAGTGAAAATTATATTATTTTTATACAATGCTGAAAAGGGCTTATACCAGCTTTGCCTCTCACTCAGACTATCTGTCTTGGCTTTTTCTTTAATTGGCCATGGATTGATGGCAATTTGATTTTAATTCAAAAATCAACGGACTCGGTCTCCGATTGAGTTGATTTTGAATTTGCTACATTCGGTTGTATTTGCTACATCCGGTTGTTTTGTTTGCTGTTTATATTGACCAGCCATTTTAAACATATGCTATTAAAATGAAGAAAAAATAATGGACCTAGAACAGACAATTAAGGAATTTCAGATTAAATTACAGTAGAGTATCTCACTAAAAGATTGTAAAAATAGCCGTAATGATTTGTGTGACTATTTAACGACGTGTAAACAGTTAAGCCCTTTATTCCTATGCAGTTTCGAATGAAGACTACTTGTTAGATTTAGAAAATCAGGTCATAACTTTATCACTCATTTTTTTTTTCTTTGTTTTTCTAATTTTTTTCTTTGTATTTCTAAATTCACAGGAAAGAGGATAGCTTGTTAGGAGTGGGATTATGAGCATCAAAAATTAAGGAATCAATTTAGTTTGCCAAAAATGAGCCATTGTTGACCTGTGTTGCATGCAAAGGCGTAATTCTTTGCAGGGCATCATTTAGGCTAATTACTGAGAGTTTCATTCAGCTAACTCAACTAGCCTAGTCCTATTTTCAATAACATTCTATCTTAGCAGCTCCGCTGAAGGAAATCTGTTAATGAGATAAAACTAGTACCATTAGATTTCTTATTATTTTTTTCACTCATATTTCTAAACTCATGGGGTAGGGGGTAGCTTGTTAGTTAGTGAGTTTATTAGCATAGAAAATTATGGAACCAATTTAGTTTGCCAAAAATGAGCCATTGTTGACCTGTGTTGCATGCAAAGGCGTAATTCTTTGCAGGGCATCATTTAGGCTAATTACTGAGAGTTTCATTCAGCTAAATCAACTAGCCTAGTCCTACTTTCAGTAACAAGTAACAAGTTCAGTTGAAGTTAAGTGTTTATGTTTGTAAGGGTGGACCAAGGTAGCGCGTGGGCGGTCATTTATCTTACGGGGGGAGGTGTTGGGGTTCCAACCCCTGTTTCTTTTCCTTTCAGATAAATGACCTGTTTTCGTTTTCTTAATTACATTTGCTTATAGTATAATTTCAAAAGACAGGTTAAATTCCGTTACTAAGCGATAGTGGTTTTGCAATAGGTAAGCTGTGAACCAAGTTTATTTTTTACTTCCTGGTTTGGGAGTCATTGAAAGATAAATCTAAGAGTTAGAATTGGGTTTGAATGGGGATGTAGCTGATTGGCTGGGCCAAGCGGTGGTCCACCCATACAAACAGTGCTGTAAAAATTATTATTATGTTTTAGTCTGCGTTTTGACCCCGATTGGGGAAGGATATTTCTATTGTTATTTGTGACCCTTTTGGAAGAATACAAGTAAGGTATTTTCTACAAACTGTGTACTATTTTCCGTAACCCAGGCAGGGTAGGAATAGAGCTACGAGGTACCGTCATTATTATATTGACAGGGAGGGTTGTTACCTCCAAGGAGAGAGTAGAGATTTTCTAGCCGTAACCCAAGGCGGGTACATTTGGCTTTAGAAAGTGGCCATTTGACCACTCGATCGCGTTATCATACCCTGGGACAGGGTATACTATAAATAGGGTAGTACCAAATCCGATATTTGCAGAACCGTTGGGGTAAGAGCGGGAATATCACTAACATTTGGGCCGACAAGGGGTTCTCCCCTTCGAGTAAGTGGCATAACAACCTTTTTGCGCCATTTTTGCATCAATAAGTGGCGACACCCGTACTTACACCCCAATAAGTATGCCAGCGGTAGCTAGCACTACGAACAGGAACCAATTTAGCTAGCCAAAAATGAGCCATTGTTGATCTGTATTGCGTGCAAAGGTATAATTCTTCTCAGGGCATCATTTAGGCTAATTACTGAGAGTTTCATTCAGCTAACTTGACTAGCCTAGTCCTACTTTCAATAACAATCTATCTTAGCAGCTCCGTTGAAGGAAACCTGTTAATGAGATAAAACTAGTACCAATAGATTTCTTATTATTTTTTTCTCTCATATTTCTAAACTCATGGGGTAGGGGGTAGCTTGTTAGTTAGTGAGTTTATTAGCATAGAAAATTAAGGAACCAATTTAGTTAGCCAAAAATGAGCCATTGTTGATCTGTGTTGCATGCAAAGGCATAATTCTTCTCAGGGCATCATTTAGGCTAATTACTGAGAGTTTCATTCAGCTAACTTGACTAGCCTAGTCCTACTTTCAATAACATTCTATCTTAGCAGCTCCGCTGAAGGAAACCTGTTAATGAGATAAAACTAGTACCATTAGATTTCTTATTATTTTTTTCACTCATATTTCTAAATAATTTCTTAGACCATACTGCTTTTCCATTTACAAAAAAATTAAACAAGAAAAACGGGTTTTAATTTCTATAAAGCAGTGAATACAACACATTTAATTAAACACAAATACTCCGAATATTTCGGCCCCACATCCGGGAGCCTTTCTCAACGGAAAAAAAAAATTCTTACATAAACATAAAAAACATACTAAACAAAACAAAAGAAAAAATATAAATAAATAGGAAAAGAAAACTCACATATTAAATGAACAAACTCCATTCACTGCCGTATACAATCGAATGCTTATATTGACACACCTTCTCACAGAATATAAATTGACATCTATCAAAAAATGAGAATATATTTATACTTAAACTAAAACAAAAAAGGTCAGCTAACCCCCGGCCCATAACCCCTAAATAGATCTCACAGGTTCATCACCCAATGTTTGAATTATAAATTGAACAGATTCGTTTGCTTGCAAGCTTAGCTGCAGTTCGTTTACCTTTCCCAGCATTTAACCCAGTCTGACCTTTGTCCGCAAGGTCATCATTCGTATCCGAACTATTATCAAAAATAGTACTGGTTGAAAATTTTACCTGCTTTTTAATTAAACTATCATAAATAGAATTGATCCTAAAATCCCCTTCATCTCTATTGGTACTAATACCCCCATATATTATCTTTTTTATTTCTATAATTTCCCTGAAGCTTTGTAAAAGTCCTACAGACGTATCTACTATTTTTGTTTGATCAAATAAAATACTGTGATGAGGAAAATTATAAAGATGTTCTGCAACAGCTGACTCAAACGTTTCTCGCGTTTTGTTTTGTTTTACAGCGCAATCTATTGCATTCTTGTGTTGCTGTAGCCTATTTTCTAAAATCTGTTGCGTTCTTCCCACATAAAATTTACCACAAGAACATGGAATTTTGTATACTCCCTTTTGCAAATTTCTCGGTACCTTGTCTTTCCCTTTATTTAACAACGAGCTTATATTATGTCCTGATTTAAATGCTGTATTTATATTATGTTTTTTTAATTCTCTTCTTAATTTTTGCGATAATATTGGGATAAAAGGCAAAGTTATGTAATTTGTTTCTTGATTTGACCCATCTTCTTCTAATATTTTTGGTTCCGTCAACTTTTTTTTCCTTTTTTCAATTATTTGAGAAATCATATTTTCCGGATAGCCATTACCTATTAGAATATCCTTAATAAAAATTAGTTCATTGCTTATGTATTCTGGTGATGCTAATTTTAATACCCTATCAACTAAAGAAATAACCACACCCCTTTTTACCTGGATCGGATGATTTGATGTGAAAGACAAGTAACGGTTGTTATTAGTCGGTTTACGGTAAATTGAAAACGCTAGTTCGTTATTATTTCTATGGATCAAAATATCTAGAAACGGTAACTTATTCTCTGTTTTCTTTTCAATTGTAAAAATTAATTCTCCTCCCAGATTATTTAAATGTTCCAAAAAACCTTCAATTTCCGATTCCCCGTAATTCCAAATAACTAAAATATCATCCATATATCTGCCCCAAAATTTAGGTTTAAAAAAATATGTTTCTATAGCTAAATTTTCTACATACTCTACATAAATATTTGCTAACAACGGACTTAAAGGCCCTTCCATTGCTAATCCCCTCATTTGATGGTAAAAATTATCTCTAAACGTGAAATAATTAGTATACCTGCTAGTTATTCTGACTAAATTTAATATAGTTTCTAGTTCAATTCCCGAAGATAATTCTTCTATCTCATTTTTTGTTCCTCAAGTTTTTTGGATAAAATACTAAACGATTTATCAAAAGGAATATACGTATACATGGATTTTATATCAAAACTGAACAATCTAGATTCTTCTGATATTTCTACACTTATAAGTTTATTTTTTAAAAATTCCGAGTTTTTTATATACGAATTTGGAGATATAATAATGGTTTAAGTGTCATTGCTGCCCATTTCTCGATTTTTACCGTTGGTGAATTGGTTGTTGAAACAATAGGTCTTAAGGGGATACCTGTTTTATGTATTTTTGGCAAACCATATATTCTAGGGCTAACTGATCCCCTTGGAAAGAACTTGTGATACATCTGGGGTGTGATACTTCCATTTGTTTTAAGGTCTTCTAAATCTTTTCTTAATCTTTTAACATACAATTCAGTTGGGTCCGAGTTAAGTTTTTATATGTTGAAGAAAAGCACATTTCTTCAACATATAAAAAACATTTCTTCAACATACAATATATGTATTTAAATACATTATATGTATTTAAATACATATAATGAAGAAAAGCACACGAGAAAGGTAAATTTACTAAACTTAAACCATGTGCTGAAAGATAAACGTTTCCAGAGATCACAAGTTATAAAAGAAATAGATTTTTTAAAACATAGCCTTGGTAATTTTCTTAATACAAATGATTTCCAACAAATTATATCAATCTTTAAAAATTCTTTTGAACATGTTCTAAGATTATCTAGGGAAAGACTAAACCAAAAATTTTTTGCAGTTAAAAAGGGAACAAGAAAAACAAAAACTTTCAATGTATAAGCCTAATTATTTCCCAGGCCCTGGGGTGATTAATTTAAGCAAAAAGGAGTTAACCAAAGAACAAAAGGAAATCCTTGAAAGAGGTATAAAATTTGGACTAAATCCTAAAAATGTACCGATAGAGGAAATTATTTCAAAGATTGAAACAGGGATTCATAAGTTTCCAAAAGATATAAATAATGTAGATGAGTTAAGACTAGGGGTAGTGAATATTTTAACAGATTTTGGTAATTATCAAGAAAACGTTAAGAACAAAGATATTAAAGTTTTAAAAGATTTAAAAAAAGATGATTCTCTAATAATAACGAAAGCGGATAAGAGCAATACAGTAGTAATCCTAGAAAAAGATGATTATGATAGTAAAATAGAAACAATTCTAAGTGATACTTCAACATATAAAAAACTTAACTCGGACCCAACTGAATTGTATGTTAAAAGATTAAGAAAAGATTTAGAAGACCTTAAAACAAATGGAAGTATCACACCCCAGATGTATCACAAGTTCTTTCCAAGGGGATCAGTTAGCTCTAGAATATATGGTTTGCCAAAAATACATAAAACAGGTATCCCCTTAAGACCTATTGTTTCAACAACCAATTCACCAACGGTAAAAATCGAGAAATGGGCAGCAATGACACTTAAACCATTATTATATCTCCAAAATTCGTATATAAAAAACTCGGAATTTTTAAAAGATAAACTTATAAGTGTAGAAATATCAGAAGAATCTGGATTGTTCAGTTTTGATATAAAATCCATGTATACGTATATTCCTTTTGATAAATCGTTTAGTATTTTATCCAAAAAACTTGAGGAACGAAAAAATGAGATAGAAGAATTATCTTCGGGAATTGAACTGGAAACTATATTAAATTTAGTCAGAATAACTAGCAGGTATACTAATTATTTCACGTTTAGAGATAATTTTTACCATCAAATTAGGGATTAGCAATGGGAGGGCCTTTAAGTCCGTTGTTAGCAAATATTTATGCAGAGTATGTAGAAAATTTAGCTATAGAAACATATTTTTTAAAACCTAAATTAGCATCACCAGAATACATAAGCAATGAACTAATTTTTATTAAGGATATTCTAATAGGTAATGGCTATCCGGAAAATATGATTTCTCAAATAATTGAAAAAAGGAAAAAAAAAGTTGACGGAACCAAAAATATTAGAAGAAGATGGGTCAAATCAAGAAACAAATTACATAACTTTGCCTTTTATCCCAATATTATCACAAAAATTAAGAAGAGAATTAAAAAAACATAATATAAATACAGCATTTAAATCAGGACATAATATAAGCTCGTTGTTAAATAAAGGGAAAGACAAGGTACCGAGAAATTTGCAAAAGGGAGTATACAAAATTCCATGTTCTTGTGGTAAATTTTATGTGGGAAGAACGCAACAGATTTTAGAAAATAGGCTACAGCAACACAAGAATGCAATAGATTGCGCTCTAAAACAAAGCAAAACACCAGAAACGTTTGAGTCAGCTGTTGCAGAACATCTTTATAATTTTCCTCATCACAGTATTTTATTTGATCAAACAAAAATAGTAGATACGTCTGTAGGACTTTTACAAAGCTTCAGGGAAATTATAGAAATAAAAAAGATAATATATGGGGGTATTAGTATCAATAGAGATGAAGGGGATTTTAGGATCAATTCGATTTATAATAGTTTAATTAAAAAGCAGGTAAAATTTTCAACCAGTACTATTTTCGATAATAGTTCGGATACGAATGATGACCTTGCGGACAAAGGTCAGACTGGGTTAAATGCTGGGAAAGGTAAACGAACTGCAGCTAAGCTTGCAAGCAAACGAATCTGTTCAATTTGTAATTCAAACATTGGGTGATGAACCTGTGAGATCTATTTAGGGGTTATGGGCCGGGGGTTAGCTGACCTTTTTTGTTTTAGTTTAAGTATAAATATATTCTCATTTTTTGATAGATGTCAATTTATATTCTGTGAGAAGGTGTGTCAATATAAGCATTCGATTGTATACGGCAGTGAATGGAGTTTGTTTATTTAATATGTGAGTTTTCTTTTCCTATTTATTTATATTTTTTCTTTTGTTTTGTTTAGTATGTTTTTTATGTTTATGTAAGAATTTTTTTTTTCCGTTGAGAAAGGCTCCCGGATGTGGGGCCGAAATATTCGGAGTATTTGTGTTTAATTAAATGTGTTGTATTCACTGCTTTATAGAAATTAAAACCCGTTTTTCTTGTTTAATTTTTTTGTATATTTCTAAACTCATGGGGTAGGGGGTAGCTTGTTAGTTAGTGAGTTTATTAGCATAGAAAATTAAGGAACCAATTTAGTTAGCCAAAAATGAGTCATTGTTGATCTGTGTTGCGTGCAAAGGCATAATTCTTCTCAGGGCATCATTTAGGCTAATTACTGAGAGTTTCATTCAGCTAACTCAACTAGCCTAGTCCTACTTTCAATAACATTCTATCTTAGCAGCTCCGCTGAAGGAAACGTGTTAATGAGATAAAACTAGTACCATTAGATTTCTTATTATTTTTTTCACTCATATTTCTAAACTCATGGGGTAGGGGGTAGCTTGTTAGTTAGTGAGTTTATTAGCATAGAAAATTAAGGAACCAATTTAGTTAGCCAAGAATGAGCCATTGTTGATCTGTGTTGCATGCAAAGGCATAATTCTTCTCAGGGCATCATTTAGGCTAATTACTGAGAGTTGCATTCAGCTAACTCAACTAGCCTAGTCCTACTTTCAATAACATTCTATCTTAGCAGCTCCGCTGAAGGAAACCTGTTAATGAGATAAAACTAGTACCATTAGATTTCTTATTATTTTTTTCACTCATATTTCTAAACTCATGGGGTAGGGGGTAGCTTGTTAGTTGGTGAGTTTATTAGCATAGAAAATTAAGGAACCAATTTAGTTAGCCAAAAATGAGTCATTGTTGACCTGTGTTGTATGCAAAGGCATAATTCTTCTCAGGGCATCATTTAGGCTAATTACTGAGAGTTTCATTCAGCTAACTCAACTAGCCTAGTCCTACTTTCAATAACATTCTATCTTAGCAGCTCCGCTGAAGGAAACGTGTTAATGAGATAAAACTAGTACCATTAGATTTCTTATTATTTTTTTCACTCATATTTCTAAACTCATGGGGTAGGGGGTAGCTAGTTAGTTAGTGAGTTTATTAGCATAGAAAATTAAGGAACCAATTTAGTTAGCCAAAATGAGTTATTGTTGACCTGTGTTGCATGCAAAGGCTTAATTCTTCTCAGGGCATCATTAAGGCTAATTACTGAGAGTTTTATTCAACTATCTCAACTAGCCTAGTCCTACTTTCAATAACATTCTATCTTAGCAGCTCCGCTGAAGGAAACCTGTTGATGAGATAAAACTAGTACCATTAGATTCCTAATGAGCCATTGTTGATCTGTGTTGCATGCAAAGGCATAATTCTTCTCAGGGCATCATTTAGGCTAATTACTGAGAGTTTTATTCAACTATCTCAACTAGCCTAGTCCTACTGTACCATTCGATTCCTTATTATTTGCTCTTTCAAATTAACATATTCGTGTTTTTTTTTAATGTCCAATGCAGTTTCGAATGAATACTCCTAACAGATTTAGCAAATCAGTTCATACCTTCTTTTGTTCAGTTTATTGCTTTATTTATCTTTTTTCCTCTTATTACCATTTTCCTCTTTTAGAATTGGAACGAGCTAGAGTTTGCACCTGTAAGATTGGCTGCTTTTTTGATATTTTTTTGTGTTGATTTGGGTGTTGCTGTCTACACTAGATATACCCTACCACCTGGTGCTACAAAGGTAAGCCATATTTTTTTTTATGGGGGGGGGGCATAAAACTTAGCAGTGTAAATTCTATTAATGTATAATAAATGATTAATTTGCATTAATTATTTGACCTTGATTAATCATATAGACCTTGCCCGCAATGCTTCCAAATGTTGAATTAATATTATTTAAAATTAATGGAGGAAGTGAATGAGCTCCGTGCTTCACTAAAGGGTTTATGTTTAGGTACCTATTAAGCGTGAGTACAGTAAGGAATTGTTTTTTTTAAGGGATGGGGGGTGCGAATGTTAGGGACTGCTTAAGAGTGAAGCAATGTGGATTTTTTTTTGCTGATAGAGTTTGAGTGAGCTTGGTTGTAAAGATATAGATTACATTGAATCTTTCTATTGGGTTGTTTGGTTAGGAGGAGTGGAGACATATGGTGACGTGGAAGGAAAATATATTTAATGTGCTGTATTTTTTGTCCATTTTTTGTAATAGGATATGTGACCAGCTTAAGCTTTTTTTCTTTTATGTCTGTTTAGTAACAATAAAAAAAAAGGAAAAAAAATAACCTTCTATTGTAATATTTTGATTAACGTCAGTAGAAGGGTATCATTGGTGCTTTGATAGGGGGTTAGGATCAAAAACTGCTTGTCACACTGAGAGTAAAGCGCTAACCAATGCCTTGCTCTCAAAATCTGAATCAGACTAGAATTAACTTTAGTTCGATTGACAGAGAGACAGGTTTAATTCAACATAACAGCATCGTTTTTTTTTTTTTTTTTTTTTTTTTTTTTTTTTTTTTTTTTTTTTTTTTTTTTTTTTTTTTTTTTTTTTTTTTTGCAACAAATGATCCTTATAATGTAACCAAAAAAATCAACTTCTACTAAACAGCTCTGCAGAATCATTAGCACTTGAATCTAAATTCAAATTAAACTTTACATCTTAGTTTTAAGTTTTTTGAAAGTAAACATATTTTGTTCTCATAACTTTTTTATTCATTTTCGAAAAACAGCAAAGGTCAAGTGCGTTGCAGTGCCCAAAGGACTCTCCAAAAAGGACCCTTGTTTACAAGGGTCCTAAGCACTAACATTATGGAAAATAAAAGTAAGAGTTCAATGTTTTCAATGTTCAATGGGTTTATTAACAAATGAAAGAATAAATCACACATAATCAAAATACTCAGTCCATTCCTGGACGCCGAGAACCAAAATCATTACAATTTAACATAATACGCAGAATGGTCACCACTCCTAATCTCAGACACAACCATACCCCTCATTTACCAAATAACTAAAACTATTACCTTCCCGTTCCTTACCCTCAGGGGAAACCATCCCGTCATATTTAAAAATCATACATTTGTAATTTAAATTTACTACTTACATTTTTTTTTTTTTTTTTTTTTTTTTTTTTTTTTTTTTTTTTTTATTAACTATTCATTTGTAATGCTATTAAATGCTTTTTTACTCTTTTTTTAAATGATGCGAGGGAGCTCCTACCTCTCAGCTCTTCTGGGATCAGGTTCCATATCTTTGCACAAGCTACGTTAGGAGCGAAATCTGATCGCACGGTCGGGGTGAGGGGTAATTGCAGGTTTGATGATGATCGGGTATGCAAATTATTCTGGTCTTAAATAGATCGAAATAACCTTTAAACGCAGATGGCAGCTCTCCAGCTAAAAACTTGAACACAAAGGTCAAGCATGATAATTGATGCAGGGACCCTAATGACAAGTACTCTTCATTTTTTCCAATTAATATCAGGCATCGTTGATGAATCGAATTCAGTTTTCGCAGGTGGGATTTAAAAGTTGATTGCCAGATCATTGCACAATACTGTAAATTGGGTTTTATAAGAGCGTTTTACAGGAGGACCAGCGTTTTCTGCGGCAAAGCGCTTTTCAGTTTTTTTATTATTCCAAAATTCCGGGATAGCTTCAACTCTACTGCTTGAATATGATGCACGAATGATAGGTTCTCATCGACGAGGATTCCTAGGTATTTTGCAAAATGCTTTTCTGGCCGACTAATCACACCCCTGGATGTCTGGATACCACATATCTCCGGATGGACACTTCCAACCCGGGAAAAAAATAGAACGCAAGATTTCTCAACATTAATAACAAGTCGGTTAGCATCCATCCAGAGATACGTCCCCTCCAGAACATCCCTCAGTTTGGACATGAGCGTTGTCTTATCCGTTTCACAGCAACCAAGCGTGGTGTCATCGGCAAAGGCCACGAGCTCATCATCTTCACCTTCGGACTGGAGGGAGTTTTCATCCTGGCACAAGTTACAGCAGCGAAGATTTGTTCATGCCGGGTTCAGCACTCGACTCAGATCGTTAACATGGATCAGGAAAAGTAATGGTCCTAATATTGAGCCCGGGGGGACACCGCAGTTAACGAGCACATCGTTTCCAGGATCTTCTCCCAAATAAATCCTGCGGTCCCTCAGATATGATCTGAAGCAATCCAGAGCTTCACCTCTTATTCCTATATGTTCCAGTTTCCCGAGGAGAATTGAATGGTACATGCTATCAAATGCTTTCCTGATATCAAGCAGAACCGCTGCAGGTAGTAGACCAGAATCCAAAGCTTTGTTTATCCATAAACTTAACGCCGTTAGTGCATCCTGTGTTGAGTGCCCTGGTCTGAACCCAAACTGGCGATTATTAAGAAACCCTTTCTTCTCCAGAAACTGGAGTAGCTGCTGTTGCATAGATTTTTCTAAACTTTTGAAAAAACTGAGAGGATAGAAGTAGGTCTGTAATTAGCCGGGTCAACTCGAGGACCCCCTTTGTGCAGTGGAATTATTCTAGCTTTCTTTAGCAGTTTTGGGAAAGTGCCCTTGTGCAGAGACAAATTTATGAGGTAAGTAAGGGGCTCTATGATTGAAGGGGCAACTGCTTTTAACACTTTGGTATGTACTCGGTCGAACCCAGAAGCCGAATTGCCTCTTAGATTTAGTACGATTAGCAGAATTTCAGATGGAGAGACAGGTGCTATTGTCATGGACTTAGTGCATGCCGGGCCAAGGTAATCTTTAAAACTCTTCGCGGAATTCCCAACAGAATCTGCTGTTTTTCTGCCCACTTCTGCAAAAAATGTTCCCAATGCATTTGCAACGTTATCTGGTCCTGTTACTGTCTCCCCATTGACATATAATTTAGATGGAAGCTCAGGTGGGGGGCTGCAGGGACGCAGTATAGAGTTAATAACCTTCCATATTTTCCGAGAATTTTTGCCACTTTCAGCTATTTTCCCACTAAAATAATCTCGTTTAGCTTTACGTAAAACTGATCGAAGACATTTTTTATATTTTTCATATTTCTCCAGCATTGCAATGCATGGTTCATTTGTGTAATCCATCCACAGTTTATTTTTCCTGTTAATACACTGGAGCAGTCCATGACTAATCCAAGAGCTTATGGGTTGATTTTTCCGTCCCGTCTTCCCTGAACGCTTTTCACAACAGCAATCCGTATATATTCTCATGAAAATGTTATGAAATTCCTCAAATCCTGAATTAACATCATCTGTATTCATAACACTTTCCCAGGATGTGCTCTCCAGATTTTGATTAAGAGTTTTCAAGTTCTCGTCATTCAGTTTCCAGGTAGTGAACCCCTGCTTAATCGAAGCATTAGGCTTTGGATATTTATGCTGTATGTTGAAATTTGTAAGCAGAGGGAAGTGATCTGAAGTGTCGGATAGCAGAACTGAGGCTGATGTTGGAGGCAGAGTCGAAAAAATGTTGTCAATCAGTAAGTGGGAAGTGGCAGTTACTCGGGTTGAAATCGTCGTCGAGGGGTACATATTCAAAGCAGACATTATACTAAGCAGATCTGTCGCACCGGAAGATAGAGGAAGAGTAAGATTGATGTTGAAGTCCCCCATTAAGATAGCTTCATTCCCTTGCTTCTCTAGATGATCCGATATTTGGCTTAAGTTTTCCAAGAATGAAGAAACAGATCCTGCCGGCGGGCGGTATACTTCTCCAACTGTTAATTTCTTCTGTGAAGGTAAACATATTTCCAGGAAAAGTGATTCATAAATTCCTTCTATATTCCGGGTTAATTCTTTGTTAATGCATACCGAGTACTCTTGCCGTGTGTAAATAGCTAAACCTCCTCTCTTCAATGCTGTTCTGTGCAAAAAATGGGAAGTATATCCAGGTATTTCCAGAAGGGTATCTGTTTGTCTTGTTAAAAAGGTTTCGCAAAGTCCGACTACATCTAGCTGCAACTGTTGACAAAGAGTCGTTAGATCCGCGAACGATGAGCATAACCCTTGACAGTTCAGTTGAAGAACAGTGAGCTGAGTCAGAGCGTCCTGTACTTAAATTACGCACTTCTTCATAACGGCTTCTAGGAAATTTACTTTTATCAAATAACGGGGTATCTGATTCATTATTAATTTCTAAATCAAAAATATTTTCTAAATCCAAAAAATTTTCTTCCAGCTCTACTAATCTAGCATTACTTTGGCTTGTTGACGAGGAGGCACCCCCGGGAGGATTAGAACAGGAATTCATTACTTACCAACATACTGAAGAGAGGCAATGGCTGTACAAACAGGTGTACAAAAGGTTATTAGCTGGTTTAGTTTTGAACCAAGAGTTAAGAAGTGTTGTGTCCTATCGCCGTTTATATGTATTAATTAAAAAAAAAAAAATCCACAAAATAAGTTTTTCAAAGAAAAGTAAAGTAAATCAAAAAATATACCAAACTCGAAACTACCACAAATCAGCATCGATAAATAAATGAAACCCGTAACGAACAGAAATTAAAATAAATAACCGAGTCAAACTCAAAACGAGCAGAAATTAACATAAGTTCGGCGCAAAACCCCTATGCCTTCCCAAGGCCAGAACAAAATTTGCACTTTACTGAAAAAATACAAATGAATGTGCATTGTCAGTTTAATATACATATACTGATATTTAGTAATAAAAATGTTAAAATTATTTGATTTATTAAAGTTATAAAAGTAAAAACATTTATATTTTTTTCAGTAAAGTGCAAATTTTGTTCTGGCCTTGGGAAGGCATAGGGGTTTTGCGCCCAACTTATGTTAATTTCTGCTCGTTTTGAGTTTGACTCGGTTATTTATTTTAATTTCTGTTCGTTTTGGGTTTCATTTATTTATCGATACTGATTTGTGGTAGTTTCGAGCTTGGTAGATTGTTTGATTTTATTTTTGCTCATTTTTTGTTTAATGGAGTTCTTTACTTTTCTTTGGAAAACTTATTTTGTGGAAAAAGTTTTTTTTAATTAGTTTCTGTTCGTTTTATATTGACATATTCTTTTCAGGGAAAAAGAAAATAACACTTTAAATCTTCTCGTCTTTTAAAACTTTATAGTTTGGCCTGCTATTTGTATGCTGAAGAAAAATTTTCAGCAATTTTTAACAACATACACCATTTTAAAAATCTGGACACAAATAGTACTATTTAGCTTAGCTTCATACCTCCTCTAGTTGACCAGAAATGGAAAAATTGATACCATTCGCAAAAAAATCTGTTTAATTTCTTTGATAGCTTTGATACACTTACACTATTTTGATTGGTTAAATTGAAGAGCAGAAGTAGCCTCGAAAGTTTGAACATAATACCCTCAGTCGTTCTTGGGAAGCTGCTGAGATGCCTTATTGGGAATTAGCATTATCACAGTGCATTTCGATTTAATCTTAAGGCAACATTTAGTTTTTAAACATAATGGGCAAATGGGAGGGTGGGAGTGGAAGGGGGATTAGTTGCCCTCCAATCACTTTCGACTATTAAAAAGGGCATCAGCCCTTTCTATTTTCAATCGAATGAGCCCCTTTCGAAGTTCCCACGACAACTCCTTCGATACGAAGTGCACTGGTCTAAACAACAACAACAACAAAAAATATTACTAATCACTTTCGACTATTAAAAAGGGCTGTAGCCCTTTGAATTTCCAATCGAATGAGCTTTTTTTGAAGTTTCTACGACAACGCCTTCTATAAAAAACATTATTTGCCCCCTGGGTATAACTTAAAACCCTTGCCCTGACGGTTGTGGGAGACTATCCTCCTCAAAAACATATTTTCTATCTGGAAATCAACTACGCTGAACAAAATGGCTATCTCGAAATTTTTATTGGATGTGTTTGGGGGAATGATGGGCGTGAAGGGTGGGGGGGTAGTCGCCCTCCAATCACTTTTGACGATTAAAAAGGGCACTAGCCCTTTGAATTTCCAATCGAATTAGCCTTTTTTGAAGTTTCTACGACAACGCCATCTATAGAAACCTTATATGCCACCAGGGCATAACTTAAAACCCTTGCCCTGAGGGTTGTGGGGGAGTGTCCTTCTCAAAAACATATTTTCTATCTGAAAATCAACTAGCCTACGCTAAACAAAATGGCTATATCAAAATTTTGATTGCATGTGTTTGGGTGAATTATGGACGTGAGGGGGGGGGGCTAGTTGCTCTCCAATTACTTTCAACTATTAAAAAGGGCACTAGCCCTTTGAATTTCCAATCAAATGAGCCCCTTTCGAAGTTCCTATGACAACGCCTTCTACAAAAACCTTATATACCCCAGGACATAACTTTAAACTCTTGCCCTGAGGGTTGTTGGGGAGTGTCCTCCTCAAAAACGTATCTCTTTTGTGAAAATCAACTACGCTGAAATAAATGGCTATCTCAAAATTTTAATTGCATGTGTTTGGGAGAATGATGGGTGTGGGGGAGGGGCTAGTTGCCCTCCAATCACTTTCGACTATTAAGAAGGGCACTAGCCCTTTGAATTCCCAATCAAATGAGCCTGTTTTGAAGTTTCTACGACAACGCCTTCTATAAAAACCTTATATGCCCCCAGGGCATAACTTAAAACCTTTGCCTTGAGGGTTTTGGGGGATTGTCCTCCTCAAAAACATTTTCTATCTGAAAATCAACTACGCTGAACAAAATGGCTATCTCAAAATTTTGATTGGATGTGTTTAGGGGAATGATGGGCGTGGGGGGGGGGCAAGGTGCCCTCCAATCACTTTCGACTACTGAAAAGGGCACTAGCCCTTTGAATTTCCAATCAAATGAGCGTCCTCCCCAAAAACATATTTTTATCTGGAAATCAACTAGCCTACTCTAAACAAAATGGTTATCTCAAAATTTTGATTGGATGTGTTTTGGGAATGATGGGCGTGGGGGGGGGCAAGGTGCCCTCCAATCACTTTCGACTACTGAAAAGGGCACTTGCCCTTTGAATTTCCAATCAAATGAGCCTGTTTTGAAATTTCTACGACAACGCCTTCTATAAAAACCTTGTATGCCCCCAGGGCATAACTTAAAACCCTTGCCCTGAGGGTTGTGGGGGAGTGTCCTCCTCAAAAATATATTTTCTATCTGGAAATCAACTACGCTGAACAAAATGGCTATCTCACAATTTTGATTGGATGTGTTTGGGGGTATGATGGGCGTGGGGGGGGGGGGGCTAGTTGCCATCTAATCACTTTCAACTATTAAAAAGAGTACTAGCCCTTTGAATTTTCAATCGAATGAGCCTGTTTTGAAGTTTCTACGACAACGCCTTCTATAGAAAACCTTATGTGCCCCCAGGGCATAACTTAAAACTCTTGCCCCGAGGGTTGTGGGGGATTTTCCTCCTCAAAAAGATATTTTCTATCTGGAAATCAGCTATGCTGACAAAATGCCTATCTCAAAATTTTAATTGGATGTGTTTGGGGGAATGATGGGCGTGAAGGGGGTCTAGTTTCCCTCTAATCGCTTTCGACTATTAAAAAAGGCAGTAGCCCTTTGAATTTCCAATCGAATGAGCCTGTTTTGAAGTTTCTACGACAACGCCTTCTATAAAAGCCTTATATGCCCCCAGGGCATAACTTAAAACCCTTGCCCTGAGGGTTGTGGGGGAGTGTCCTCCTTGAAAACCTATTTCTATCTGGAAATCAATGAATTTCCAATCGAATGAGCCTGTTTTGAAGTTTCTACGACAAAGCCTTCTATAAAAGCCTTATATGCCCCCAGGGCATAACTTAAAACCCTTGCCCTGAGGGTTGTGGGGGAGTGTCCTCCTTGAAAAGCTATTTCTATCTGGAAATCAATGAATTTCCAATCGAATGAGCCTGTTTTTAAGTTTCTACGACAACGCCTTCTATAAAAATCTTATATGCCCTCAGGGCATAACTTAAAACCCTTGCCCCGAGGGTTGTGGGGGAGCGTCCTCCTCAAAAAGATATTTTCTATCTGGAAATCAACTACGCTGAACAAAATGGATATCTCAAAATTTTGATTGGATGTGTTAGGGGGAATGATGGGCGTGGGGGGGGGGGGGGCTAGTTGCCCTCCAATCACTTTTGGCTATTAAAAAGGGCACTAGTCACTCCAATTTCCAATCGAATGAACCCTTTTCGAAGTTTCTACGATAACTCCTTCGATACGAAGTGCCCGGGTATGGAGAAAAAAAAAAAAATCAAAAACCAAAAACACATTGTGCCCATATCGTTCTTTACTTAGGCAGCGCTAGCGCGCTGCCTATGATTACTGTGATGGACTTTGCCCTAAGGAAAATAACAATCAAATAGGAATCAAATAGCGAGGTAGAACTCTCCTATACTTGTATTATGCAGATGATTTGAATGTCCTAGATAAAAATATTAGCAAAATGAATGATTTTTTTTTTAGGTTTTGAGAATTTATGGTGCAAGAAAAGGTTTGAGAGTTAATGTTAAGAAGACTAAGTCTTTTAAATTAGGAATAAATTAAGGTGTAGAGGTGATGTTGGGTAACAGGAAAATCGATCATGCTGATAGCTTCACTTACCAGGATGGTGGATGCAGTGAAGATGTAAAGAGATTATTCGTAAAAATAATATTACTGGAATTTTGTATTTAAAAATACTGTATCGAAATATTAACTTCTCTTATATGCTTTAAATCTAAGATTTAAGAAATATTTTTTAAGATATTTTTTAAAGATATTTTTTAAGAAAAAAAATATCGTCTCTCGTTTCTGATGCATTTTCAAGTTTTCATGGTCAATGTAAAAATTTACGAATGTAAATTTTTATGTAAAAAATTTTCACTTCTGTTTTTTTTTAAATACCTGTGGTGCTTTTATGTGTGTTCAAAATGTATTATGACAAATAATTTTGGAATAACTTAAATAAAAACCAATTAAAGGGTGCTAAATTATTTAAAGAGCAATTAAAGAGTGCTAAAATAAAAACTCAAAAGGGATGAGTAGAGGAAGAATTGAAAGGAAACTGGAACTTCTTGGGAGGTAGTAACGAAAGAAGTGTTGAAAAGGTCTTGATGGATGTGAAGCGTGCGCAGCTATTGTGGCCTCAGGTGAATTGGTGCTGCACTGAGTTGTTAGTGGTAGCAGTAGTAAGTACGTCAGATCTAATGGAAAAACAAGATGACAGTAGTGTTTCGACTTAGGTTTGTGTCGTTAGATTTATTGCTTTCGAGTATTGTTTTTTCATAATAAAAATCAGACATTGAAAAACAGAAAACAACTTTTAGCTGGTCTTTTCTCCTTCATATTCTTACGTTCTGGTAAATCTTATTTTCATCACTGCATTCGACGATAGACCCCATTTGGATTTTAATTATTCCCTTATTGTAGTGGAACACGATGTCATATATCGAAAATCGTTTCTTACGGGCTGAAATGGTGTTTTTGTAGTTCATTGATCTTACCACAATTGCAAGAGTTGACAAGAAAAATAAAACCTGTAGACCCCTGTAGACTCCGGCTCAAGGACAAAACAAAAACCGTCCTTTTTGGCCTCAGGCAAGAATTATTTGTAGTTTTCTAACATATGATACCATATTGATCAATCTAGCCAGAGTTCCATACCTCTCTTGAAAATGGAGAGGTTTGATCCATTTTTTAACAAACTAAAATCGGCAGTAGGCTATAGGAAAAAAGTGGCGAAGCTTCGCCGTCCCTGTCATAGAGGGATGGGAGGGGCTGAAGGACTTCTTGGACGGGACTTCGGGGATAGGAAACAGGAAAAATTTCACTTTTTTTTACCAAAATTTATCAATTTTGGAATCAGAAATTAAACTCTCCCTCTATACTCAGTGATGATCCCATCCCAGTCTAGCATGGAGTATCCTATTTTTCTGTCTTGCTCTTTAAACTTAGCAAAACCTCAGTTTTCCCAAAATTTGGTAAATTTTGTCTTGACACTCGGTCCTTGTGTATTCCCGAACGCTATTTCTCAAGTGACTTTCGAATGATCCTATTGTTTACTCCCTGTTGATTTGTTTGTAAAATACATCTGATATATTACAGGTGGGTTATGCAGCTCATTTAGCTGGAGCTATTGCAGGACTTCTTGTTGGAATCAACGTTCTACGCAACGTTAGTATGGAACCATGGGAGAAATATTGCTGGTGGGTGTGCCTTTTCTTGTATTTCATCTTAATGGGAGCAGCTGTTGCATGGAATATTGCGTATGCAGATTATTTTCCACCTGATGACACACAACCGTTACAGCCTGGCCATTGTAGGATCTATTGAATTTTTGCATGCTAATCTGGTGTCCTATGCGTTAAAGTTGTATCTCTGTGTTTTTTGGCCTAAATGACAAAGGTCCCTCATTAGAAGTCGTAAAAAGAAAGTTTTTACATTTGTCTCTGTGTTTTCAACATCTTTTATTTAATTATTTTTTTATTTGATTGTTTATTCAAGTCTATATTGTTCTTTTTTTCGTTTTTTTCCGTTTTGAAGCTTATTTTCTATCAGTAGCAAAGAGTAAGGGAGATGAATAAAAGAGGAAAGTGTTCGTTATCGCCTGAGACAAAAAGAACAACAATACCCATTGCAACCTAGCCTCAGTAGCCTCAATTGGTGGTGGAGGGGGGGGGGCTGTAATTGTTAATGGAGTTAAGTAGCTTGAAATTTATCATAACCATTGAAGAAAACTTGTTGGACTTGATTAAAGTTGCCTCAAAATCGAAAATTGAGCGGAACATTTATAAATGAATATTTTTGGAACTTGAGTAGAAACTTTACATTCATAACGTATTAATTTAAAATATGGATGGTAACTTGTTTTCGTAACTTTTTGACGCACCTCACCTC
Organism: Artemia sinica; assembly: GCA_027921565.1. Taxonomy (NCBI): domain Eukaryota; kingdom Metazoa; phylum Arthropoda; class Branchiopoda; order Anostraca; family Artemiidae; genus Artemia; species Artemia sinica. The sequence continues at coordinate 35,863,153 of CM051261.1, read as the reverse complement.
CCCCCCATTCAAATTTTTTAAGTTCAAGCTTGCTAGTACGATAGAGCCTCGCACAAGGTTAACCTCTTGGGGGTGGTGGGATGGGATGCTTATGAGAAGATTTTACCTGTACAGAAAAAAAATATTGATAGGAATTTGCCAAAACTTTCAGAAACACCTGTCATTGAAATTCACAATTTGATAAATTAGTTGTTTTTTTTCTCGAGTTCTACTGGGTAACGTTGCGCTGTCAGTTGCACTGCTAGTTTTGAATATCTTTTCAATAGGTATTCAATTCGGGTGTGGGCGTCTCTCTGCTGTAAAATTACCGCCCAGAAAATCACCCCCCCCCCCCTTTCCGGTGGAAAATCCTCCTCCGGAGAATCCCTCCCCATTTTCCTCAAACGTGTCCGATCAACATTTTGAGATAGCCATTTTATTCAAAATAGTCCAAAGGTCAAATAACCATGGCTTTGGATTTAACAAACCCCTTTCCAGCCCCCGGGATAAGGGCCGTAAGCTATGCAAGCTGCCCATTGTTAAGATATAAGGTTTTTATGGGAAGGGTGGTCTTATAAACCTTGGAGGGGGCAGATGTCTTAAATGGTCTATTTTATCACCAAAACATCCTAACTCTGATTGAGCCTTCAGGTAAATACAGAATTAGTTCTAAGGAAGGGGTAGGAGGAGGAAGAAATTGATATTTAATCTCTCTTGATTTCTGGGAATATTTCTGGTCTTTGCTGTTATTATGAATGTAAAGAGTGGCATTAAACATCAAAAGTAGCAGAATTTGTTCTGTATAGGAGGGGTGCTGCCCATACCTCGTCCCCAACCTTCTCCTCTTGGTCGTAGAAACTTCGGAGGATGCTCATTCGATCGGAAATTAAGAGTTCTAGTCCTTTTTTAGAACTCGAAAGTGATTAAAGACCAACCAGCCCCTGTCCTAAAACTGGATTTGATATCTGGTCCCTTTGTTACCCCTTAGGACATCTGATCGAGATTTTGAGATACCTATTTTGTACTTTCTCTGTATCTGCTCAATTGTGCGCGTGGGAGAATTTTCCGTTAGGGTGGGGGATATTTTTCACGGAGAGAATTTTATGGGGGCACCGGGTCCCATTCAGTTTATGTCAAAATGCCGTAAATTTCTCGCTTACCACTTTCCCATACTTTTTGCAGCAATATAGCAGCACTCTTGTCGATAACAATCAATTATTTGCTAAATTGATTATTAGTCAATTCATGCTCTGTTGCGTAATTTTCAATTTGGAACGCTTGAAAATATTTTATACATTAATTTTGTGAATCAGTTCAATTCTTGCGCCAGGATTTTAGAAAATTGTAATGTCATAACAGGGCCGAATTAAGATTTGTTTTTCGATATTATACGTCCTAAGTGGGTTGTCTGGAATGGTTCTCTGAAATATTCCTGACAAAACTTAAGAGTTCCTTAAAATCCAGCTTTTAAAACCTAGGAGGGGTACTTTGACGTATATTACCAGGCCGGTTTACCCTGTCCGGTTTCTGAACGCCGTTGCTAAATGATAGTAAATCACGAATTTAAATTAATCCAGAATGAAAAGCATTGAACTGAAGGATTTGGGAATGTAATTGAATGTACCAAAGAGGTTTTAGCAACCATTTGAAGTTTGGATCTCCAAAAACGCACAAAATTCCCCAGTGAAATTATATTACAATCAGTGCCTTATTCACTCTTATATCGTAGTTTATCAGAAAGTACATAGTGGAGTTGCAGGGGGACTATCGCTTAAAGAACTTCACCGTCCTTTGTTCTAATTGAACTCCACAGTCATGTCCTCCTGATTTCTTTATAAACTTTTTAAATAAGAATAATAAAAATTATTTTTGTTTCAACAAGTAAGACATTCATTAGACTCCAAGTGTAATTAAACTCTATTGGATAAATATCTAGAAGTCCCAAAAAATTTGAATTGTTATACAGTTATAATCAGACCCAGTACTACCAGACAAAGCTTGACCAGGGGACTGTTTCCACTTTAGTTTTTCATCTTGATTTTTCACCTTTATATCTGTAAATTTCTGCCTCATTTAAAAAACAATTTAAGAGAACAGCGTGCCAAATCTTTTTGGAATATTTGAATTCCTTCAGTATATCTCTAGGCTTTGGTAAAAAGCTGTCAAAATCACATAAGCTAGATCATACAGTAGAGAAAATTTTCTGTTAAAAACCAACTGTCGAACATGGTTTTCAAATAGGCAATTTAAGAGGTAATTTGGGTCTTAGTTGAATTTTATCATTCAGAAATTATTTAGTGATTTTTTAATTCTGAATCAGATGTTTCAGATTTGAATTTCAACCGTATTTTGATGTAAAAAGGATTCTGACTGTTTCGATCATCATCGCAAGTAATGCATAATGGCTTTGCAATATTCAAACTCAGCTTTCTAAAACTATAGTGAAAGAGCTGTTGCGCAATATTTACGACCGTAAAATATGCAAAGGTGCAAATAGGTTCAACCCATTAGGAGCAATGGGCTATAACATAAATTTTCCTTAGGATTAGGGGAAAAGATAATGCACTATAGCGTTTAGTAATTTTTCTACCAGCCTTCAAGCTAACGCTGAGAAATATTTTTGGTTTCCATTAGCCCTCCTCTTCCTGTTTGTAAATACGGTCCATTTTTAGAAAAAATTCTGCTTCTTTTGATTGAAATTTTAGTGCTAGACTTTGGTTTAGTTTATCTAGGGCAGTGGTTCTCAAACTGTGGTATGAGTACCCCTTGGGAGTACGCAAAAAATTTTAGGGGGTAGGCTGCCGGCCAACCAAAAATAAAATAACCCTTTAACTCTAGGACTGGCAATTTTATTTATATTAAATTTTCTGTAAATTAACTGAGAAGGGGTACCTAAAATGTTTTGCGGGTAAAAAGGGGTACAGGGTCTAAATAAGTTTGAGAACCACTGGTTTAGTGTATAAATAGAGTTTTATAAGCTATAGTCACCTCTTTTATAGATGATGTTTTTTTTTTATTCCTGGCTCTCTTTTGGTTTTGGTACAAGTTTGTTATGTGATTTTTCTTTTATAGTCTTGCAGCTTTGAAGTTCAAAATTTCTATTTTGATGCATATTTTTTAAATTTCTACCTCCAATTCGGTGAATCATAAATAATGTGTTATAATATATTAATTATTTGTATTTGGTCTATGACCAAAAAGGATTGTATTTTAGGCCTAGAAGCCAGGATTTGCAGATGCATACCAGAGATCTCGCAAGTAATCTTAGGTTTGAGGGTACCTTTCTCTCCTCTGCACAGGCATGAATATGACCTTTGAAAGTGAGAGGCTTGTCTTCTATTTGTAGAATAGTAAGAGTAATTTTCTGTACAGTAAATATTATGTGGTAACCTACGGGCTACCGGTACTTGGAACTTTTTTAATTTTACTTGTGACTTCAGATGGCTAGTTTTGAAGCCTACTGGAATTTAAGAAGTATATAACGTTATAACATCTCCACACTGAAGATTTTGTCAATTTTGTAACCCTGTATATCCAGAGGGGGTCAGGGGGTTTTAACCACCCCCCCCCCCCCGCTCTGAAATGTTCGTCTGACTCGTAAAAACCTAACAAAAAATAATATAAACAAATTTTTGATGCGTTTTTCAATTTTTTATTGTACGTCACCTCCAAAAAATTATTTTGTATACCCCCCAGCCCCCGAAAAAAAAAATCCTGGATACAAACCTGCTTGTATAGACAGCCCTACTTTATAAATTTTAATTACTGCAAAATAGATATCATCAATGGTCTATTCGCCAAAACCTCCCAAAACAAGCGATTCTTAATACTTAGCGTTTTACTGAGTATTTTAGCGAATCGTAATGCTTAGCGTTCTGGTAATAGGTATTTTTGTGTTTTATCGTAGCTCATGTGGTTTTATGTCAGTTCCCTATTTCTCATGGATATTATCTGTTGAACTCCAGGGTTCCAGAAAATCCTGACTGAGAAACCCTTATGTACAGTATAGTTCATATACCAGCAGAACCAAGTCTCAATTAGTGAAATAAATAGTTTTGATTGGTTTTCTTCCTACATAAACGTTGTGTATAAGAACTTTTCTATATGTTTTTATGAGCTTTACTTTAAAGAGTTGTAAACCCGGTTCAATAAATCTAACTTTTAGTGCAGTCTAATGGTTCATTTCAACTTTAATTTCTTCGGAGTAAATGAACTTAGGAAAAATATTGCACAGTTAAATATTTGTCCTTTATTTTACAGTAGGCCTTTTTTTTTCTTCTTTTTTGTACATGTACCACTTTGCTCTTGTGCATTCAGTTTAAATTTGTTTTATTTATTGCAAGATTTTGGTGACTTTTTAAGGTACTGAAATTGGCACAAAATAGGTATATATAGCACCATAGCAGCACCATATATAGCACCATAGGATTTTATATAGCACCATAGGATTTTGATTATGAAATACACACCACACATCCTCTCCTATAAAATTAAAATATTGCAAAATGTCGCAAAAAATCAAGATATTATTCTCTGTAAGAAAAACAAAACCTTATTTTCTAAAATTTTGCTGGCCTTTGCTTGCCTTGGGAAAAAGTAAAATCAGTATTCTTTGACAGCATAGATTTTATTTATGTTGGATTTTAATTATGAAATGGGGCTTATGAATAATAAAAGCTAGTACTATAATCGAACCGCCCCTCCTGAAATTTTGAATCATGTAAAGTTGCTAAAGTTCCTATTAATAGCTTTTATAGTAGTTCAAAATATTCTTTATGGTCTTTCTACTTACTTTAAATGAAAAAATGTTCACACAAATGTGTGGACACATCTATACACTTTAGATTAGAAAATCAATTTGAAAATAAAACAAGCAATATTATTCAATCCCAAAGAATTTTAATGCTAAAAATGGGTTTTTTACAGGAATATATTTCAAGGCTTGTCATTTTGGGTCGATATAATCTAAAAAAAGGAAGACAAGTCGTACAGATAATGTAAAAAGTCACAAGGGAAACTTTAGAAATCTTGAATTTTCACAAAGGAGGAAGGGTTTACAGGACGAAGACACCCCTCCCTGTTTTCGTGCCTGACAGTGCCTTGATAACTTCTTAATTTATTTTGAAAATTTAAACTAGCTTCCTTATTGTCATCAGTTTGTGTCAACTATGATACATATTGACCGTCCTACGCCAAAGGTCTCCAGTTTTCAACGTCTCATTCTGTTGATTAAACTCTGTGTTTTGGGATTAGCTTCTTAATTAATACTTGTATAGTATTTCAAGTGAATAAGATTAATCCAATATCACCCAGGGAATGGCTTGGTTAAATATAATACTTTAAAAATGTATATATTTACTTAACTTAATATCAGGGTCCAGTTTTACGAGGATAGGAGCTGTTTGGAAGTCATCCATCCACGTTAAGTTGTGTTTTCACCCTAGATTTGTTCAAACAAATTATGTTTTTGTTTCCACCCTCCTCTTATCCATCATTTGTCGAATAGCTCCAGTTCAAGTCTTTCTTGAGACCAGAGTAAAACTGGTTGGAGAAATCAACCTTTTTTGATGATGAATGGGCTGTTTGGCTGAAGAGTATATGCCTTAAACATACCAGATGTAAATTTGGTTAGCCCTATAAAAGAACTAGAGGAAACTGGGTGAAGCAGATAATTTGATTCTTTTGATTGTACCATAGACCTGTCAGTGCTCTGGCAGAAAATTGGAAAACATTTTGGCACTATCAGTCTAATTAGCTTTGAAAAAAAAATATCGTTAATCAAAATCCAATTGGGCTATAAATCCTTATTTTTGGGGTCTTTTCTTTCAAGCGTAGAAAATATGCAAAATCGTATATTTAGGGCTATATACAAATAACCCACAAAGCGGCTTGACACTAAAACCTCAGAATAAACGAAAATTTGTTAGTCCATTTGAGTTCTAGATGGCTCAATTAATGGTTTGATTACTGATAAAGATGAACCTAGCTCTTTTTCTTTATTTCCGTCATTTTACTACCAGCGTACTATTAAAATTCATTTAGCTGCCATAATTTAAATTGTTTTCCCAAAAGAAGTTGAAAGGCCGACTCATTTTTACTGTAACTACAACTGATTTTGTGTGCCTTAACTATCTTGTAACTACCATTATCACTCTTTTTATGTATTTTGCCCTTTATTTAAATATATCATTAACTAACATACACTTTGTTTTTATCTATAGCTACAAGCGGCAATCGAGTTAAGGTTATTTTACATCGATCGATTTATTTATGTATTATACCAATCAACTTATCGAAAAAAAATTATCCATCTCCTACGCAGAGTTTATAACAAGGAAAGTAAAAAAAATGCAATTTATTTGTCAATTTAGGGGTGCAGGTAATTTCACATGCAATAATTTCAAATACTCATCATTTCACTCCAACTACAAAACATTGTCTGGATTTCATAGGCGTAATTATCAAAAATATATAAATAATGTATGATTTCTATGTTGAGAGGGGTTAACAACGAGGGTGCAGGTAATTTCACATGCAATAATTTCAAATACTCATCATTTCACACCAACTACAAAACATTGTCTGGATTTCATAGGCGTAATTATCAAAAATATATAAATAATGTATGATTTCTATGTTGAGAGGGGTTAACAACGATTGAAGGCCTTAGATGATGACACAATAATTAGAGTTGCCACCAGATCAAAAAATAAAACCGTTTGACGTCTTGAGAAATACTTGAAAAAATGAAAAAAATCTTTAGATTTATAATTTGTCTGCTTTTATCTTGAAAGCAGTAGAAAGGGTGCAACATTCAGGCCTTTGTTATGTAATAGGGAATGTTTTCTAAAATCTGCAGGTGTCTGTTTTTTAATTACTTAAGAAACCTGACAGTGTCAGGAAAAAAAAAACTTTCGGGGTCCCCTCAAGTAAGGACATGGCCCAAATTGATTATAACCCTATATTTTCATGCTTCACACACATAGCCTTTTGTCGTCTGCAAACAAAGGATTTTCCGCCGTTTCTAGGAGCAGAATCGTTATACAGTCTAGACGTCTATTGATTTTCTAGAAACATAGACATATTATTCTTCTATCAAGACAAACAAAGGATTTTCCGCCATTTCTAGGAGCAGAACCGTTATACAGTCTAGACGTCTATTGATTTTCCTGGAACATAGGCATTTTATTCTACTAGCATGACAAACAAAGGGTGTTCCGCTATTTCCAGGAAACAGAAGCGTTCTGTGATCCACTATCCTTCTGTCAAGAGCGGGTAATTGCCATTGTTCCCAGAAGGGTGTAAAACCGGGTACTAGAATGGAGATTTCATCAGTCTTGTATTAGATTTTGAAGATACAACTTGATTTTAAAAAATGGATAAGTCCCAAAGATACCAATAGGTGAGTCTCTATATATATACCCCCTCCCTCCACCAAAAAATGGGACATTATACCCAAATTTAACCTACTATAATTCTTTGTATTGGATTAACAGCTAAAATCCCACCGCCTTCCTCATAAAAAAATTTATCGGAGACATAATAATCTAGTTTTCTCGCAGAATTACATTTACTCTGCATTTACTATTTCAATGTGCCTTTCGCTATTCTAGTAGAAAGTTCAACTTACATCGTCAAAGTATTTGGGCTAGGCGTTAATCACCATCTATCCCCCTCTTTATGCTAACTGTTAATGATCGTGAATAGCACGACGCAACCTGGCTTAAACATTTCCATAAGCAGGTATATAGGGGTTAAACCTTAATTATCTCACGCTGTCAGTTGTAGGTTTCCCTTGAGTTTGTAACATAATACATACCGTTAAATAATTGAGCGAAAAGGGGTCTTTTTGCATTTAAGCCAAATACTTCCCTTGTGAGGTAAAATAAAGGCTTATACAATCCGGCTTTGGTGGTTTTAACCAGTAAAATAGTTATGTAAAAAAGCTTGTTATATTTAAAATAGATGCAGGGGGTGGAGCTAGTTATAATCTTTATTTTCATATGAAAAATTTCGATTAGATCTAATTTAAGGAACGCAGTACGGAAAAAAAGTGATTTGAAATCAATAAAGGGAAGCCTTTTGAAAAGTATGGTGTAAGAAGTTGGCATGGGTGTGTGCGCAAATCTGAATAATTAAAAATTTAGGAGCCTAATACGGAAAAAGTGCTTTGAAATTAATAAAAGGAAGGATTTTGAAAAGTATAGTGGTAAGAAAAGGGTACATGGGTGTGCGCTAATCTGAATTATTTATGTCTGAGTGTGCAATGTTGAAAACTAGGGTTAAAATTACCTAAAGGAAGGCTTTTGAACAGTATGGTGGTAAGAAATCGTTATGGGGGTATATGCAAATCTGAATAATCTGAGCTTCGAAGCCCAATATGGAAAAAATGGTTTTGAATAATGTGGCGGTGAAAAATTGATATTGAGGTGTGCGCAAATCTGAAAAATCTAGGTTTAGGAGAGCAATATGGAAAATTAGGGTTAAAAGTACTAAGGCGAAGGAATTTGAATAGTTTGTTGGTAAGAAATTATTATGGAGGTGTACATAAATCCAGATAATTTGGGCTTAGGAGCGTGATATGGAAAAAAAGAGGTTTGAAATCAAAAGAAGTAAGCCTTTTGAATAGTATAGTGGTAAAAATTGCTATAGGGGTGTACGCAAATCTAAATTATCTAGGTTTAAGAACACAGTATGGACAAAAGTGGTTTGAAATCTATAAAAGGAAGCCTTGCGAAAAATATGGTGGTAAGAAATTGATATGGGGATGTACACAAATCTGAATAAACTAGTTTTTCATTGAAAAAAACTTTCATAATTTTCATGTTTATCCTCGCGGACCCTGAAAACTACTTCGAAAGCTAACAATTTAAGTTGGAAGGCTTCTAACATTGATATTGAAGAGGGTGGGGTGCAATAGGGATGAGTAAAATTTAAGTGGTAAAATGTTGAAAATAATATGCATTTTTTTTACTTCATGAAAAACTGAAATTTCATTTCTTTTTCCGGAAAATTCTGAGCTCCCCCCCCCCCAGTAATAGGGCGAGAACGAGGGCTAACCCAAGCGTGCCTAGTGCCCAAGATGCGGTCCCATTACAGGGTGAAAATGCAGAAGCTTCCCCCCCCCCCAAGCAAGAGGAGAATACGGTCCCTGTGCTGGATGGACTTGCCGGGCCTTCTACGCACTCCCACCCTCATCGCAATGAAGTTGTCTGCCCTTCTGTGCCCAACATGCAAGATGAAGATGTCGGTCCAATGGCAAATAAAACTCCTTAATATTTCTCGAAAAACTAAATGTTTTTTTCAGCATGGGAAAATAACTAAGCTGTCAGGGGGCCTTCGTTCGATGCCTCTGAGAGGGGGGGGGGGTTCAAGATATTGACCCCATCCCAAATATAGGTTTCTTTTCAGCCTAATTAAGGGTCCCTCTTGATAGTTTTTGAGGAGCCCCTTGGTCCTAAAGGAAATGGACTTTTCACCGTACTTTAACGCTAGAAACTTAATATATTTCGCTATGGTAAATCCATTCTTTTAGCGATTAGTAATGTTTTGAAAATAAGGTGTTTTTTAACATCCTGCATTGTAGTGTTGAAAACTTAGACTGTTGAACGGGGGTGGGGCTATGACTCTAAGAAGGGGGGACTGAGGAGGGAACAGTCCGGTCCTGTGATCAATATTATTTTTTCAGCTTAATATAAATTGTTTTTTCAGCTTAAAATCATAAATGCTTCAAGGGATAACCCTTTTTATTCTTTTTCAGGCTTCCGAAAACGATTTCGACCTTTTAATAGACGATCTGCTTGCTGATCTCCTTGGAGCCCCGGCAATGGACACCATCTCCCCCTTCCGATGTATTTTAAGACTCTTTGGAACTGTGTAATAGCTGAAACATAAAGGGAGGCAACTTACCCTCTATTTATACCGTAATTTCTGAGTCTTAAATTCATAGCTGCTAGTGGGGGCTCTATGGATCCAAAGGATCACTTTGGCGTCCATGTATGGAATAATTTCTTGTTATTATACCCACAGGTGTTAGTATTGTCTCAACACATCCGAAGGGTCACTTTGGGTCCATGAATGAAATACTTTCTTGTCATTACACCTTTAGGTATTAGTCAGGTCCTTCTAGCTCTGAAAGCTCCCTCTTAAGTATAAGCAAGGGCCTCCTCAAACATTTTCAGACCATTATTGTATTCTTTTTCAGTTTAATATAAATTCTTTTTCAGGATGAAATCAAAAGTTTTTCAATGGGCTAATAACATCTTATTAATTATTTAGATTCATATACCAGTATCTCAAGGGGTGTACAACCGCTATGAGGATATCGAGTCGTTAATGGAGTTGGAACAGGCCCCAGAGAAAAGTGAACACGAGGGGGATTTTAGTGCGGGGATGAACCCGGTTAATGTAGCCCCCTATCTTTAATTCAAATTGTTTTGTAGCCAATCTAGGGCATGAAAAGGACTATGAATGGGCTGACCAGCTACCAGCAAGCGAGTCCGAAAAGTGCAACCAGACCAGACAGTGCCTTTCCCCACAGTGGTCGTGAGGTGGGGGGCAGGACAAACGAAGTGGTTCACCTCCTGTTTTACCTGAGTTTTACTTATCTGATTCTGCTTTGCGCCATATTTATCTTTTTAGGGTATGTAAGCTCCAATGGCTGGGGGAGAGACAATGGCTGTAAGCTCCGTTGATAGATTTGGAAAATGCTAAGAACATTAGCTCTCGAATGAACTACACCAACTGGGACGAGTTCATTTACCCGGAGCTAGTGAAGCGCCATGCCCTAAATAAGTTATTATTTTTCAATTACGAGACGGGGAGCGACTTGATATCCAATGGTGTGCTTGCAGGTCAGAAGGTATACCGTGTGTCAACGCACAATGAGGTCATCAAAAAAGTCTGCAAAGGGGTGCCTTTACATTGTGTAAAGGAAAATTTCGACATGAGTGTTTATAGAAACTGTGTAGAGAATAACTTAATTCCAATAGCGAAGGTCATTGCAATTCTGTCTTTAATATTTAAGAAACTATAGAGTTAGAGTTGAGAAAAATGTCATGTCAGCCATATCGGACAAAGTCTATGTGCGCGCGGACGGTATGAGAGCACTTCCTCACGGTCATTAACTTACTTCAGATCGAGAAGTATTTGAAGATTACAGAAAGCACTTCGGTCTGGAGAAAGTTCAATAGTCGGAGGGAGGAAGGTCCGTTTTCTACCTCTACAGTCAGTCTCCAGCTTAGCAGTGTGTTTGTCATAGTGTTTTCATTTGTTTTTTTTGTGCAAGGCGGAATTGATGTTTTAAAAAGGTTCTTAATTTTATGCTATGAGTTTATATGAATCCCGCAGCCGCCCCCCCCCCCGCAGCGGGCACTGCGACTTACAGCCACCAGAGTGGCCTCTGCGTCATCAGGGTCATCCTGTCGCGTCCGGCCCTCCTGTTGGGACCCTTTTCTAAGTGCCTTTATAAATGCCCATGCAAATATGTTTCAGTGCTAATGTAAATATGTTTGAAACATGTAGTGCATTTATTTATACATTATAGAAACGCATTTATTCATTAAAGAAACGTTTTATAGCCGATCTTGGGCTTGAAAAGGACTATGAATGGGTTGACCAGCTGCCAGCAAGCGAGCCCGAAAAAGTGCAACCAGACCAGACAGTGCCCTGTACCCAGAGTGATCGTAAGGTAGGGGAGTAGGACAAACTGGAAGTGGTTCATCCCCTATTCTACCCGATTTTTATTTAGCCGATTCTGTCTTGCGAAATATTCATGTTTTTTGGCGGATTTTGGAGACCCGTTTAATAGTCTTACAAGTGGTAGTATTATCAAGGATCCAGTTGACATAGTGAGCTCCTATGTGGGCAACATTCGGGCCCTTCTTGAACAACAGATTCGGGGGGGGGGGGGAGGACGGGATAGCGTAGGAGTATCCATTACACAAAAAATGTTTTTTAAATGAAAAGTCAGGTGAGGTGTACTCGCACTACCTACAAACGAAGATGCAGACGATTCACCCGGACTTACATAATTTTGAGGGCGGTTTTTCTGATTGGGTGGGTAACATTTTCAATAGGATGGAAAATCACAATGAAAATGGAAGCCGGTCGATAGTTTTATTTATCGAAAATCTAGATATCAGTTGTACTAAGTTTAAAAAGGAATTTGTTTTAAGAGGCGGGAAAAGGAATGGGAGTACAAGACAATGCTTATTTAAAGGGTTGTAAGGGTGTAAAACGTTTCTGTTTCGACACAGGGCTTCAAGACTTTAAGTACTGTGTCCTCGTCGCAGGGCATAAACCCGAGCAAACGGATGTCCCTAAGACACCTTTGGACAGTTAATGGGGTTGGGAAGGAACAGAGTTTCCTAAAGTAGATTTGATTGTTTAAAGGGGCAATATCCTGTAACACTTAAGGGGATAGATATTTTTGAGAGGGCTAACGAACATTTAAAGATTGGGGTTTCAGTGTTACAGTACGATTCAGCGTATGAAGAGGGGGAACTTAAAGATACAAAGGGGGTGATATATTCAGTAAGGGCTCCGTCCATTGAATCATTGAAACATTGGGTATGACTTCTCTATGAGTCTTCGAGTGAACCTGATGCAATTGGACATTTTTCCCTATTCCACGCATAAGTTGGGTTCTAAGTCAAGGGAAGAAGCAAATCTCACGTCATTATTGTCCAATGTGTCTGTCTAGATTCTATACCGAATTAAAATTAAAACATCACTTGAGGTACTGTAAGCGTCATAGGTACCAGTCCCTGAAGACGGTTTCGGGTGACAAGGCCTTCTTGCGTTTCAAGAATTTTCAAAATTCGCTCTTGCAGAATGAAAAGATGGATTTAGATACCGAAGCTAAACTCAAAGACATGTGTGATACATCAAACTCGAATCGTGTTAAAGAACATGAACCCACTGCAGTCTCTTACGGGCATGCTCAAAGAGACTCGAGTAATGCCCTGCAATTGGTAGAGGTATTTCAGACATTGAGTTGGGAAGATTGTGTAGGCGCAGCTATGGTTGGACTTATTAAAACATCCAATAAATCAATTTCCTGGCTGCGCAACGTAAACTATGAAATGACTATCACCGGAGGACGAGTTGGTAAATAAAAATAAAGGTATGTGTTAAGTTTGTAAGAAGAACTTTGTTGAGGGTAGTGGAGAAATGTCAGTCCGTGACCATGATCATTTAAGCAATCCTATTTTATCGGGGGGGGGGTGTAACTTTCGGGGTGTGGTGCATAAATCTTGTAATTTAAATATTAAACAGCAATACTTTCTACCGGTTTACATGCACGATTCTAACTATGATTTGAATTTCATATTACCAGCGTTGGCACGTTTTCAGAAAGGTGAAGTTGTAGATGGCACATGGGTAGATGGGTCTTTCATGTAACATCATACTTAAATCATCTGAGAAGTTGCTGCTCTTGGAATTCAAATGGCAAACATTTGAAAATAATAATACGTGCTTGAATAAAATCTGTTATTTAGATTCCTATATTTTCTTCTCCAAATCCCTAAGTCGATTGATTCAAGTACAAAAAGCGACGATTTTAATGCCTTCCCTTCCTTGAACAGTGATTTCCAAATGATGAAATGTATGGTTTATTAACGTGTAAGGGCATATACCCGCATGAGTACTACAACTCCGCCTCGAGGCTACGCGAGGAAAAATTGCCGCCAATTGAAGGAGTTTTATGATTCACTTCATGATCGTCAGTGCACGAGTGTCGACTATGAATTTGCTGTAAAAGTTTAGGACAAGGGAGGGTGTAAATATGGGAAGGATTATTGTAAAATGTACCTGACAAGTGATGTATTGACGTTGTTGGATAAAGTCTGTAAAAACAAGTATAAAATCTATCAGGAATTTGGACTGGATTTGGTATATTATTGTTCAACTCCTCATCCGGTGATGGATTTAATTTTAAAATCAGTAACGAAAAAATAGGTCTGATTACCGACATAAATCAGACTTATTTGTAGAGAGATCAATGAGGGGAGCGTATGTTTTCAACGGGGATCGTATCCTGAAAACTGACCCGACTGGACAAAGCACCAGTGAAAAGACGAATGCAGTTTTCCTGGATATGAACTCCCGTTATCCGTAGGCAATGTCTCACTACTCTTTGCCGTGTGGGAATTACAAATGGCTGGACAATCCTTCTGTCCCAAGTTTCCTCGACATTGTTACTGTTGAGGAGAATGGACCACAAGGATGGTTTTTCTGGAATTGATGGTGAAATACCAGTGGAATTTCATGACTCGGTAAAGGTTTTGTTTTTCCGCGCAAAAACAGACCGGTGCCTAGGGATTCATTGAGTCCTTGGAATATTTCTTTGGTTGAGGATGGGGGTATGCACTGTACACCTTCAGAACAAAAGCTTATTGCTGACCTTCATCCAAAACAGAATATTGTTGTACATCACCTTCTTTTGCGGTAGATGCGGGCCAACGGTTTCAAGGTCACAAAGATTCGTAGAGCCCTCCAATTCGATCAAAATCCATACATGAAGACGTCTATTGACACCTTTATCAGTAAACGCTCTGAGGCAAGAACGTAGGTTGAAAAGAAGATCTTTAAACTTATTTTGAATTCAGATAAAATGTGTGAGAGTGCGCACCATAGGAGTCGTTGTGCCGTAGTAACCGACCCAAAAGAATGTGCCCGAATCATTGCCGATCATAGACTCAAATATGGTCCTTTTACATAGAAAAAAAGGAATGGGGTTTTAAATAAAAATATTGCTGCTGGTAGCGCAATTTTAGAAATTTCAAAAAAAATTATGTTGGAATTTTATTACTTGATTGTAAGCTTCAATGGCTGGGGGAGGGACAAGTTAAAGTTATTATGGAGACACTGATTCACTCCCGTTAAAAGTTAAAACAAATCTGTTGGAAGATTTAGAAAATGCAAAGCACATTAGCTCTCGAATGAACTACACCAAGTGGAACGAGTCCATTTTCCCGGAGCTACTGAAGCGCCAGGCCCTAAATAAGTTGTTGTTTTTAAAATTAGAGACGGGGAGTGGCTTAATATCCAATGATGTGCTTGCAGGTCCGAAGGTGTACTGTGTACAAACGCACAGTGAGGATATCAAAAAAGTCTGCAAAGGGGTGCCTTCACATTATGTAAAGAAAAATTTTGACACAGCCATATCGGACAAATTCCATCTGCGCAGGGACGGTTTGGGAGGATTACCACACGGTCATTACCTTACTTCAGATCGAGACGTATGTGTAGATTACAGAAAGCACTTGGGTTTGGAGAAAGTTCAATAGTCGATGGGAGGAGGGTCCATTTTTCTAACCTTGCAGTCAGTCTCCAGCTCAGCAGTGTGTTTTTTATAGTGTTTTTTTTTTGCGCAATGCAGAATCGATGTTTAAAAAAGGGCTTAACATTATACTATGAGTTTACATGAATCCTTCAGCTGGCCCCGCCGCAGCGGACACCGTGTCTTCCGGCCACCAGAGTGGCCTCTGCTTCCTGGGGGGCATCCGGTCGCCTCCGACCCTCCAGGTGGGACCCTTCTATAAGTGCCTTTTTAAATGTCCATACAAATATGTTTCAGTGCTTATGTAAATATGTTTCAAATATGTAGTACATTTATTTATATATTGCATAACCATGTATTTATTTTTTTAGTATTTATTCAACAGATTCAGGTTAGGTTAGGCTAGTTGTATTTTGACAACGAGAGGAGTAATATGTGTATATTTAAAACTCCATTCAGATCATTTCTTTGCGGACTTAATAAAAAACTTAATAAAAATAATTTAAGATCGTTATAAAATTTTCTTAGAAAATCCGAAAATATCTATTATTACCAGAGTGTGTGGTAAGAGTCATATGACAAAATAATGACTATTGCACCAGACATAAAATTCATACGGGGACTTGGCGTGTTTAATGTTATTGAAAAAAATCGTGGTTGATTATTGATGATATAGCTGAATCCATTGAAGAACGGTCTCAGGAGATGTTACAGTTATTCATGGTCTGGTCACATAATGAAACAATTTGCGTAACCGTTGCTCTCCACAATCTCTGTTATCAGAGCAAGTGTATGAGAACACTTGCTTTGAATTGTACTTATTATATCATCTATAGGGTTGTTCGTGATTCAAGTTCTCTTATAACTTTAAACAAGTAAATATAACCCGGTGAACTGAAAGATTTACTCTCGGCTTACAATCAAGCTACGAATAAACCCTATGGTTACATTCTATTGGATCTCAGTCACAACACACTCGAGGATTTACGCGTAGTCACGGATATTTTTGACAACAATATTACCGTATATCTACCCGTGGATAGTAAAAAAGGTCATTAGTTGCCATCATGATACTGAAGAAACTACATTTATTCATTTTCCGTCCTAGGTAATTCAAAAACCCGGCTTAGAAAGGCTATACTGAAACATGGCATTGACAATGAATTCATTAATGTCTTATCTGAGATTTGTTTAAATTTAACTGAAGTCAATAATTCAACTGCCAGAAGTTCTTAAGCAATGGACAAAGCAACATCGTTCACTTGTACGTGCCCCAGCTTGCAAAAAAGGAAAAGATTTAAAAAAACGGGTTGTTTGAGCGGGTGGTAACTTCTTTTCATTGTTACTGCCACTAATTGCAGGACTTGTAAATACTATTTTCTAGATGGCTAAACCTTATAAATTGACGGAAATTGAACTCGCTCTTTTAACAAAAGAACACTTCGAAGATAATCTTGATAAATTTATTAACAATGAGGCAATTACCGACGATGAAATATTAATGTTGTTTCAAAATACCCTTCGAGGTGTCGACAAGCATAAACCCTACCGTGAAAGACCGCTCAAAGTAAACGTCATTGATCAACATCAACCTCAAAATTCTGAGACTTTGAAAGTGCCTAAACAGGAAGAAGATTTATCGAAAGATTTATCAAATGTTATAGACCTAATGCCTCATTCGTATCGTGAGCAAAGTAAAAGACTCTTAACCTATCTCGCTGAAAATGAACATGTACAAATTGATGACAAAAAGAGTGAAGTTATAATCCACGGCAAGAGTTAAAATCTGGTTGACTTGGTACCAGATTTAAGGGGGAAAGGAATAGAAAAATTCCCGGCTATCTCTTCCATGTTAAATATTTCTAGCTTGTCTGGCGACACCGGACGCATAAAGGCATCAATTTTGGTTTCTATCTGTTCCCCTGATCTAGCAACATAATCTGAGCTTGCTATTTTTTTATTTTTTTTTCCGGGCATTCTAAATTAGGCTTTTTCGTGCAAATTCCATTTCAACTTGTCTAAAAGAACGGTAAACACAAATATAATAAAATTAACATGGACTTGTAGAGGATTTTGAAAGGAACAACTTGACTTTTAGTTTTTTTTTTCCTCATTAATTCAAAAAAGGCATTTCCATAAGTTTGTTTTTTCTACTATAAGTTGTTACCATCAGTTTTATATTAGAAACTCCTGAACAGTTGCATATTTAGTTTCAATAGGCGGGCATAAATACCAGTCTTCTGGTGATAAACAGTCAGGGTTTCAACTTGTATTGGCTGGCATGATAAGTGGATGTTTCAACATATTATGCAAATGGAAATGCTCCGTCAAATTAGGTTGCTGTCAAAGATTTTGAAAGAAGAGAAAGGCAATTAAAGAAGAACTTGGCATAGTTAGTTCACAAACGTGCTGTGTTAAATACAAGAGCGCCGGCAGAAACTTTTCCGGGGGGGAGGGGCAAACGCCAAAATATCAGTGGTGGTTGGGTGACATGGAATATATTTCAGGAATTTTTTTTGGTAGGAATAAGCTTATTTTTAAATACTTTTAGAAAAGAACTCTCAAATAAAAAGAGCAATTAAATTGCCTGCAAAATGAAACAAAATACAGTGAATTTTAAACCGCAAGGATTCCTGGCAAAAGGATCAATTTGTTTAATCAATAATATTTTTAAATATTATGTATTTAATTTTAAAAGAAAATCAAAATCAAACCAAAATTACAGAAAGATTGCTTTCGTAGATTATAACAGTTGTAGACTTGCCTTTATACAATTTCCTACGCCTTAGAATACTTTACACAAGGAGTAGAGATACTCAAAAATCATCCTGCCTGCACAGATAACACTTTTTGATTTTATAACGGCCATCTAAAATATACCTCTTTCATAACAGGACAATTCTTCCGCTCGAACTTAAATCCGTTATACATTCATTCATTAAGAAAAAGAAAATAGAATAGCAAAAGAAAAACAAAATTTAAACTTACTAATCAGCTGTCAAATTGACCCTCTTTCTTTTTATTGTCCTATTCAACTAAAAAAAAATGAACAAGTTCAAAAGAAAATTTCGTCATAAGAGAATCTTGTCAAACAGTTTGTGGAAAAAAAAACTGGATGTAAAGAGGACTTGGACCAATATTCACCAAAACTAGAAATTTAATTCTCGTGACAATTGCTACACTGGCAGCATTGGCTTTTTATGCTAACTCAAAATATTTAGAATTCTTTCAATTTATTGTTACCCACCCAAAACCAAAAATCTGAGAAAATTGGCCTGGTTTTTGAAAAAAGGAGCCCCCCTCCCCAAAATAAAAAGCAAGCGATCTTATTAAAAAGCTCTTTATTAGGTACATCATATCAGAGAACCCTATCGTAGAGGTTTCAAGCTCCAATCTTCAAAATGTGGAATTTCGCTTTTTTTCCAGAAGAAACATCGTCGATGCACGTATATTTGTTTTGTTTTTTCCCGGGGGAGATTGTATCAAACCAAAGGCCCAAAATAATGGGGGGGGGGCTCTTTCAAGCGTAAATTTAAAGCTCCTTTTTAAGTGACCACACAGATTGGACCAGGGGAAAGTGTTGTTTTCTTGCTGTTTTAGGGCACAAAACTACAACTTTACCCCAAAGAGGATGAATTTGCAATCAATTTAAAATTCTGAGAAGCTAATTGATTTAAAAGTATGAATAACTATGTTTTAGGCTTTCCAGTTGTAAAAGAAGCAATGCCACACGGTGGCAGTACAGGATTCAACCAAGTTGATTCGCTTTATTTGTAATACAGTTAGGCTACGCGTTTGCCGATCTGTAATTGCGGATCAGCTATAATGAGGGGGGTGAGTCATTGTTTAGGTGGGGGTAGGGTAGATTCCTAAAAAAGTATATTTTAATGGACAAACTGCTTACTCTTCATGAGGCTTCAGATAAATGTTGAAAGAGGTAGGAGGAGTAGGAATTAATTAAATTGTTTCGCTATACAGCAAAAATGTTACATTCCCATTTCTACCAGCACAGAGGTGGATAGCAAGGCAGTTCATCATCAGCCCCGCCAGGAAATTTCTTTGGGGTTGCAAATACTGCAAGGAACTTAGTTTTCAGCAATTTTAAATGGAGGTATTTTCTTTTTCTAGTTGTATGAAGTACTTCAACGTATTTAAACAAATCTAGGTAATGTATTTACCGATAAGAAAATCCTGTTTTAGAGGTTGTGATGGCTTCAGTTATGTAGAAGATCAAAATTCTCACAGAATTTCCATCCACACAAATAATGATACTTCTTTACTTCTAACCGAAATTATTTTGTAGTAACATGGACTTCTTACCAAAATTACTATTCATCGCCAATTTTTTAAGTAGCCTATATTCAAATTTTATCCAAAATTGAAATTGAAAATTTAAACGTAGGACGGTACTAATACACGTACAATTATGGATTTACACATTTTAAAAACAATTAACCAGGGATTTAAGGAACAGGTACCTCAAATTATATCTTGGTTAGGCCTGGGTATGATTCGGAAAACAATCAGAAGTTAAATAAAAAAAAAAGAGCGTTTCAACTGAAAGCAAGAAACAGATTTGAAACCTATTTGAAAAGATTATTCTTTATATGAAGTGGGCTGTCTCCTCCTTAGATCCTTACTCTTTACTGTGAAGTTTGGCCTTTTTTCCAAATTTTTAAGAAAATTTGCAATTGGAAGGATAAGATTTTTCAAAGCACTAAAAATACCTTTATTTAGTAAGCAAGGTATTGAGAAGGGGGCAGTCCCGCTTATATACAAAGTATTTATATGTGCTTTAAGTTTTAAACTTGCTCTTTACTTTAGTTGAAAATCCTTTTCTATTTGTTTAATTACATTTCATGAAACTGTAAAGTTTTATGAATACATTACTTTTGGTAACGAAGAAAAAACGATCAATAGTTCAATGATCTCTGTTTGGATTTTGTGAGTAATCAAACAGTTCACGGTAATTAACTGTAAGTACGGAGCACCCGGCTCAATTGTAACCGAAACTCTAAAAAACTGAATTTTGATACCAATTGATATATCAAAAGAATTGGTTTATTGTGCTGATTCCAACTATATACGTTTCATTAAGTTTAGTTTGACCCATGAAAAGTTACGAGCCTGGGAAAATTTGTCTGATTTTCAAAAAAAGGTGGAAAACCCCCTCGAAGTCATATAATTTTAATGGAAATCACACACCATCAGATTCAGCGTATCAAAGAACCCTACTGTAGAGGTTTCAAGCTCATATCTGCAAAAATGTGGAATTTCGAAATTTTGCTAGAAGAAAGATCACGGATGCGTGTTTACTTGTTTTTTTTTTCCATGGGTGATCGTATTGATCCAGTGGGCACAGACCGTCGAGAGAGGATTCATTCTAATGGAAATAAAAGATTCTAGTGCCCTTTCTAAGTGACAAAAATAATTGGAGGGCAATTAGGCCCCCTCCCACCTCACCTTTTTCCAAAATCGTCTGATCAAAATTTGAGATGGATTTTTTCTTCAGCATAGTTGAAAGGCCCAATAACTATGTCTTTAGAGATAAAATGGCCTCCTTCAGCCCCTGTGAAAAGGTTTTTAAGTTATAAAATTTACCCATTGCGTTATTTGTTATTGGGAATATGCATACATTCTTCGGGTTGGGAGGGGAGAAATTTTCTGCTGGGTGGATCTTACACGGGGAGAAATTCCATGGAGAGGGAAGTTTCCAGGGGGGTGAACTTTTCAGGGGAAATTTTACACTTGGTGAATTTGCCAGAATTCCTATACAAAATTCCCATATCTCTTCTTCTTTACCGATTCAATTTTAGGCGTGGAGATGTTAAGGGTAATTGTTCGGGGTAAATTTTCGCCTGGATTGAATATCCCAGAGGATATTTTTGTGGGAAGGGGGATTTTTCCGTGGAAGGGGCCAGGTATCCTGGCGTTATTAAAAAAAACAATCATAAATTCAATTAAAAAACAAGTTTTTTCAACTGAAAGTAAGGAGCAACATTAAAACTTTTTTATATGATATTTTCACGGATATTTTTTAAGAATATCGACAGTTTTGAACTTTGTTATCAAAAACCAAAATATTTAATGCCTTTAGACTCAATTGTTTATAAAAAGAAGTGCACTATCAAAGTAGTTTGTTCAATGTAAAACATTAAACCTAAGATTAAGAAAATCAAATAAAAATTTGTAGTGTGGAGAAGATGGTCTCTGTACCTGCGACTGTGCGGCTGGGGTTCAGATATTGTGCTACTGCGCGGCTATAGGGTGTGTTATTACTCTCCACTCACTGTGATCAGTTTTTGTGTACCAGAACAAATTATTTTATCACAATTTAATTAGCCCTCTTTAAATTTTGTGTTGAAATGAAGATATTGTAGGCGGTTTTCAATAAAAATTTCTGAAACGCAATATAAGTAAAGAGCAATAAAGTTTCAATTTATTAATCTTTTTGACACAGAAGGAGTTGTCGTAGAAACTTTGGAAGGTGCTCATTCAGCTGAAAATTGAAAGTTTTAGTGCTTTTTATCAGAATCAAAGGGATTGATACCAATCCATTTCCCTCCCAAGCCCGTTTTCACTACCCTTCTTCCAAAGATATTTGATCAAAATTAGCCATTTTGTTCATAATGGTGAAATCGTCATGAAGTTTCACCGTAATGTCTTCACTCTTTTTTTTTGTTAACCCAGGATATAGCCCTCTCCCCCCCCCTTCTCAATCATGAATACTACATGGAAACAATCGATAAATTGCATAATTTTTCATTCTTTCCCCAGGGTCTGTTGGGGGTGAGGCATAACTGATATATGAATGTTAGTTGTCTGGTATTTAACCCCCTTCCCCTCAATTACTTTCCGATATCCCTTTCAACAAGCCCAGAGAGTTTCACCTTAATACCCTTGGCTCTTCTAAGGGTATTGCTGATAGAAATTTTTAACAACCCACATGCAAATAACATGCTCTTGTGTTGATAAAAAAAAACTTTTTAAAATTGCCTGAAAGCAGTCGCAATTGGAAGTGGTCACAGTCGCAAGTAATTGCAGTCAAATTGATGAATGGTCGCATCCGTTGCTAAAGCAGCAGCAGTAGGGGGCCTGAAAGTTTCAAGTTAAAACCCTTAGCTATTCCTAAGGTATTACAGATACGCCTTTTTTATAAGCCATTTGTCCATAGTGCCCTTTGATTTAGTTAAGAAATACCCCTCAACATTCACTAGCGTTTCGCATTGACACCCTTAGTCTTTTGGAACACATGTGGTTTGAAACATTCCCTCCTTTCTTAGTGATAAATCATGTGGGTAAACAGTCGAAAAATTGCATAATTTTATATTGCCAAATCATTTGCCCCAAAATAACCGTATCTATTGTCAATATTTTATCAATCATCCTTACGTTTTTTCTCTAAATAATTACTTTTCAAATTCTATTCCTCCTTCCATATAACTAGGATGCACACAGTGGATTTTTATTTAGTTCGAAATGCCTCTAAGCATCCAATGAAGTTTCACATTTAGACCCTTACTATTTTGTGACACAACCAGGTTCGAACATTTTTCCCTTTCCTAATGACAAATCCTGTGTAAACAATGAAAAAATTGCATAATCTATAAATTGTCAAATAATTTAACCTAAATAACATGGGCACCGGCAGGGAGGCCATGCCCCCCCCCCTGGATATTTGCTACTATAAAGTAATTATAAGGAAACCAAAGGAAAGAGAGCAGAATAGAGAAAAACCATGGAAAAAATGTGTGTTGCTCCATTGTTGGCCGCCTACCAATAGATTTTGACCCTTAATAAGGAAAATACAAGTTCTAATTTGTGACTGAGTGACCCTTTTCTAGTTTTCAAGAAACATTTTTGCTATATGATTTGGTTCGAGCAACAACAACAAAAAAAACAATCAAATGCTTCATAGTAACGAATGGCAAGTAAATAACGATCCTTGTCAATAACGAAAGTATAAGAGCCTAACTATTGATAACATTAAATCAAAGAATCAGCTTCTTATGGTGATCCTAAATATGTATTTGTTAATTAGTAATTAGTGCAGTTATTAGTACACAAGAAAGTTTATGCTGGGAATTTTTTCCCCCTGAACGGATACGTTTTTTGTCTTTTTTTTGTCTTTTTTTTTGTCTTTTGTTTAAAAAAAAACAAATTTTTCAACTGAAAGTAAGGAGCAACATTAAAACTTATAACGAACAGAAATTATTATGTATATGAGTGGGGTTGCCCCCTCTTCAACACCTCGATCTTCACGCTAAAGTTTTTCGGCATTAAAAAAAAAATTATGTATTGCTCTAATTAAACGACCTTTGTCTTCCAGAAGCGGTTTTTAAAGAATTGGGACACAATTTAAAGAGCGAGGTGTTGAGGAGGGGGCAAATCCCCTCATATACGTTATAATTTCTCCTTACTTACCGTCAGTTATCATGAACTATTTGATCAACATCAAAATCGAAACAGAGATCATTGAAATGTTGATCTTTTTCTGCGTTACGAAAAGTATTGCATTCATAATTCTTTACAGTCTCATGAAATGTAATTAAACAAATAGAAAAGATTTTTCAACTAAAGTAAGGAGCAAGTTTAAAACTCAAAACAGATTGAAGTTACTTTGTATATAAGGGGGACTGCCCCATTTTCAACACCCTGCTCATTAAACGAAAGTTCTTTTAGTGCTTTGAAAAATCTTTTTTTTTCAATTGCAAATTTTCTTTAAAAATTTGGACAAAAGCCAAACTTCACAATAAAGAGTAAGGAGTTAAGGATGAGACATACTTTTGATCTTTTACATAACTGAAGCCATCACAAGCTCTGCAATAGGATTTCTTATAGATAAATACATTGCATTCATTTGTTTAAATACATTGATGTACTTCATATAATTAGAAAAAGAAAAATATTACAATTTGAAATTGCTGAAAACTAAGTTCCCAGCAGTATTTATCACCCCAAAGAAATTTACTGGTGGGGCTGATGATGGCCTGCCTTACTTGTTACCCCCTCTGTGCTGGTAGATATGGGAATTTAATATTTTAGCTGTATAGAGAAACATCTTAATTAATTCCGACTCCTCTCTACCTCTTTTAACATTTATCTGAAGCCTCATGAAGAGTAAGCAGTGTGTCCATTAGTATGTACTTTTTTAGGAATCTACCCTATCCCCACCTAAAGAATGACTCACCCCTCCCCCCCTCATTGTAACTGATACGCAATTAGAGATCACCAAACGTAGCCTAATTTCATTACAAATAAAGTGAATCAATTTGGTTGAATCCAGTTCTGCCACCGTTTGGCATTACTTCTTTTGCAACTGGGAAGTATAAAATATAGTTATTGGTACTTTTAAATCAATTTTAAATTGATTTAAAATTGATCTCACAATTTTAAATTGATTGCAAATTTGTCCTCTTTGGGGTAAGGTGGTTTTCTGCCATAAAATGGCAGAAAACTAGACTTTCCTCTGGCCCAACGTGTATGGTCATTTAAAAAAGAGCTTTCAATTTACGTTTGGATGAGCTCCCTCCCAATTATCTTGGACATTCGCTTTAATACAATCACCCCTGTGAAAAACAAAACAAATAAACATGCATTGACGATGTTTCTTCTGAAAAAAAAAATGTGAAGCTCCACATTTTGAAGATTGGAGCTTGAAACCTCTATCGTAGAACTGTCTGAAATGATTTTCTTTATTAAGAGATTTTCAATAAGATCGCTCACATTTTTGGGGGTGTTCCCCTTTTTTTAGAAAATAGGCAAATTTTCTCAAATTTTTAGTTGTGGGTGAGTAACAATAAACTGAAATAATTTTATATATTTAGAATCAGTCAGCATAAAAAGCCAATACTGTGGGTCTAGCAATTGTCAAGAGAATTTCATTTTTAGTTTTGGTGGATATTGGCCCAAGTCACTTTTTACTTCCAGTTTTTTTTATCACAAACTATTTGATAAGATTCTCCCGTGACAAAAATTGTTTAAATCTGTTCATTTTATTTAGTTGAATAGGCTAATAAAAAGAAAGAGGATCAATTTGACAGCTGGATAGTAAGTTTAAATTTAGTTTTTTCTTTCGCTGTTCTTTAAGTTTTTAAATGTCTGAATATAAAAGGGATTTAAGTTCGAGGTGGAGAATTGTCCTGTTATGAATGAGGTACATTTTACATGACCGGTATAAATCAAGACGTGGTATCTATGCAGGCAGGATGATTTTTGAGCTTCTCTAGTCTGTCTGTAAACTATTCTAAGGAGTAGGAAATTGCATAAAGACAAGTCTACATCTGTTATAATCTATAGAAGCAATAAATCTTTTTGTAATTTTGGTTTGAATCAGATTTTCTTTTAAGATTATATGCATAATAATTAAATATATTATTGATTAAATAAAGCGATCCCTTTGCTAGGAACTTTTGTTTAAAATTTGCTGTATTTCGTTTCATTTTGTATGCAATTTAATTGCTCTTTTTATTTGAGAGTTTTTCACTAAAAGTATTTAAAAATAAACTTATTCCTACAAAAATAAGTATCCTGAAATATCTTCCCTGTCCCCCAACCACCACTGGTATTTTGGCGTCTGCCGCCCTGGAAGATTTTCTGCCGGTGCCCTTGCTAAATAAGTGTATTCTTTCCTGTCCATGTTTTATCAAATGTCCTTCCGTTTTTCTTTAATTGATCCTTCTTCTTTTTTAAATTTCTAGTTTTTTCTGAATTTGACTAAAGGTTAATACTGAGAGGGAAACAAAATTCTATATATCTGTCCGCTTTTTACCTTTTTTTGCGATTTTGTCTTTTAAAATCGGGTGAGAGCCTCAAACCCCGTTATTCAAATTTTGCAGAGTCAAGTTAAGGACCGCCTTCTAAACCCGCTTGTATTCGTCAAAAGATAACCAACCCATTTTTGCATAGTAAAATCTCTTCTGCATAGCTAATTTTCGGTTTTCATATCGTCCAGCCTTAATAGATTGCCGTGAGAGTGAAGAAGAAAGAGGAGAATTAGTGGATTTTTTTTAGACTTAAGAGAAGGCAGCCAAGCCTAAATTTATTACTCGGTAGATTAGAAAATGAAGAAGAAAATTGTGTGCTCACACGTCTTTTAATAGAGTTTTTGCAGAAAAGTGGAAGAATTATGGACATTTGAAAGCAGTTCATAAAGAATAGACTTTATACCTGCTTGAAGAATAAGAAGTGAAGATTAGACACTGACATCCCCTGGGCTGTACAGCGAGAGGGGAATCATCCCGATCCTGAATCCTGAATCCCATACATACAAACCAACAAAGACAGGCAGTGGAACAGGCAAACACCCGCCCAGACATACACGCATGGAAAATAAGAGAGACAAAAAAACACACTCAAATATATTGATTCAGATATACAAACCGACAAAGACAGGAACAGGGACATGCAAGTACCCCGCCCAGACACACAGACTTAGAGAGTGAGTGAGACAAAAACACATAAAAACACATAAACTCAGACATACAAACCGACAAAGATAGGCACTGAGACATACAAGCACCCGCCCCGCACAGAGGCCTAGAGAGTGAGAGAGACAAAAAACATATTTTGTCTCTCTCACTCTCTAAGCATATACATCTGGATGGGTACCTGCTTGTCCCAGTGCCTGTCATTATCGGTTTGTATGTATAAATCTATTTGTTTGTTTATGTTTTTGTCTCTCTCACTCCCTAAGCATGTGTGTCTGGGCGGGTGCTTGCTTGTCCCAGTGTCTGTCTTTGTCAGTTTGTATGTCGGAGTTTATGTGTTTGTATTTGTTTTGTCTCTCCCACTCTCTAAGCATATGTGTCTGGGTGGGTACTTGCTTGTCCCAGTGCCTGTCTTTGTCAGTTTGTATGTTTGAATCTATATATATGTATGTGTTTTTGTCTCTCTTACTCTCTTTGCATGTATATCTGGGCGGGTGTTTGCTTGTTCCACTGGCTGTCTTTGTCGGTTTGTATGTATAAATCTATTTGTTTGTATATGTTTTTGTCTCTCTCTCTCTCTCTAGGCATGTGTGTCTGGGTGGGTACTTGTCTGTCCCAGTGCATGTCTTTGATGGTTTTTCTTTGTCGGTCTGTATGTCTGAGTTTATGTGTTTGTATGTGTTTTTGTCTCTTTCTCACTCTCCAAGCCTGTGTGTTTGGGTGGGTACTCGCTTGTCATAGTGTCTATTTATTTGTCAGTTTATATTGTTTGACTGGGTTGTCTTTGTTGGTTTGTATGTGTAAAGTGCCTGTCTTTCTCTGATTGTATGTCTGAATCTATTTATTTGTATTTGTCTCTCACTTTCTTTGACTGTGTGTCTGGGCGGGTGTTTGCTTATCCCAGTGCCTGTCTCTGTCGGTTTGTATGTATGAATCTATGTATTTGTATGTGTCTCTCCCTCTTTTTGCCTGTATGTCTGGGCTGGTGTTTGCTTATCCCAACGCATGTCTTTCTCGGGTTGTATGTCTGAATCTATGTGTTTGTATGCATTTTTTGTCTCTTAATCTCTTTGCATGTGAGCCTGAGCGGGTGTTTATTTGTTCCAGTGCCTGTCTTTGTCGGTTTGTATGTCTGGATCTATGTATTTGTATGTGTTTTTCACATTCTTTTTCTGTTTGTCTGGATTGGTGTGTAAGTTTGTATGTTTGTATGTCGGAATCTATGTATTTCTATGTGTTTTTGTCCCTCCCGCTCTCTTTGCCTATGTGTCAGGGCTGGCGTTTGCATGTCACAGTGCCTGTCTCTGTCAGTTTGTATGTCTGAATCTATATATTTGTATGTGTTTGACACTCTCTTTGTCTGTTTGTCAGGGTTGGTGTTTGCAAGTCCCAGTGTTTGTCTTTGTTGGTCTGTAAGTCCGAAGTGTCTGTTTTTCTCGGTTTGTATGTCTGAATCTATGTATTTTTATGTGTTTTGTCTCTTTCACACTCTCTAAGCCTGTGTGTTTGGGTGGGTACTCGCTTGTCAAAGTGTCTGTCTTTGTCAGTCTATATTGTTTGACTGGGTTGTCTTTGTTTGTTTCTATGTCTAAAGTGCCTGTTTTTCTCAGATTGTACGTCTGAATCTACTTATTTATATTTGTCTCTCACTCTCTTTGACTGTGTGTCTGGGCGGGTGTTTGCTTATTCCAGTGCATGACTTTCTCAGTTTGTATGTCTGAATCTATGTATTTGTATGTGTTTCTCACTCTCTTTGCATGTGTGTGTTTGGGCAGGTGTTTGCTTATCCCAGTGCCTGTCTCTGTCGGTTTGTATGTCTGAATCTATGTATTTGTATGTGTCTCTCCCTCTTTTTGCCTGTGTGTCTGGGCTGGTGTTAGCTTATCCCAATGCATGTCTTTCTCGGGTTGTATGTCTGAATCTATGTGTTTGTATGAATTTTTTAAAAATAAATAAATTAAAATATATGCAAAGAATTATCATAAATATTACCTACATGTATCTATTCTAAAGAGGGCTGCAGATGCCTTAATAAAATAAATTAAAAAAAAAAACCACTACTTGTAACAAAAATAAATTAAAATATATACGAAGAATTATCTTAAACATTACTTACATGTATCTATTTTAAAGATGTTTTAGATACCTTAGTAAAATTAATTTTAAAAAACGACTACTTGTAACAAAAATAAACAAATTAAAATATATGCGAAGAATTATCTTAAATATTACTTACATGTATCTATTCTAAAGATGCTTCAAATACCATAAAAAAGCCCAACATGCTGCCTCAGACCTCTGAGCTGTATTCTCTAAAATATATATTTCCTCGCTAAAGATATCTCAATAATATATGATTCACCTATACCAAACTTCCTTAACAGCTCTCCGAAACTATACCTAGCGGAGGAAAATAGTACCCCCATTTTTATTATTATTAAACAGTTTCAATCAAATAAACGAGAATATTCAAAAAAAGTCATGTCATTAGCCGAAATTTACATTAGGAGAAAAATAAGGCCTTTTAGGTGTTATTTATAAGCCCAAACTCATCAAATCACTAAATCCAGTTACTAAATTTGTCCAACATTCTCTCCATTTTTCTCAATCTCTCTTAATCTCTCAATCTCTCTTAATCTCTCTCAAACCTTCTCAATCTGTTTCGCCCAAATAATCCCCTAAAATGTTGATTAATCTCTGACGGTTCCTATGTTTGGCAACTGTGCACTGTCACATTTAAAATTTTCAGGAAACCATTCCCGCGTTAAATATATTCAATCTATATTAATTTCCTTGTATGCTTCATCTCTCCCACAGGTGAAGCCATAATCATTTCCCTCTGAATCTGTTTCACTTCGAAACATTAGGTTATCATAAAGACATGAATTCAAGAGTCAAGATGCGTTATAAAGGCTTCGAAACAATAATAATTCCTAAATTTATCGCTAAGCCTAAAGAAAATGAAGCCTTATTAAAATATAATTTCTATCTCTTTAGAGTCCCGCATCCTTCCTTATATCTGTAGCGTCACTTCCCGGTGGTATTTCCGACTCCCGTGATTGGTCTAGAAATATGTGTGTAATCTTGTACCGTTAGTAGATCAATAACATAGTCATGCTCGTATTCAGCGAACATGTTGCGACAATCCCGTCAGTATTCTTTGCCCAAATATGGATGTGCATTCAGTGGTATTACCTCTTCCCCTACTCTTAATAACATGTTCTTAAGTACGTACTTAAGTACAGTTCCAAGTACTTAAATACATGCTTAAATACATTTTTTGAAGAGTACTATTAGTACGTACTTAAATATATATTTCGTGTACTTATCGGTACTTAAGTACCAAGTACATTTTGTCTCGAACTTATCTAAAGTCCTCTAGAAATTAGAACAAATATTAAAATGTTAGGCTTATTTTTGATTAAAAAAAACTTTCCGAAAAAGACGTTCTCCAAAGAAAAAGTAAGCGCCATGTTAAACTTAAGATCAGAAGAAATAAAAATCTACAATAACTAAAACTCGAAACAACCAGAAATTACTCTCATGGGCAGCGTGATAGCGCTGCCTAATTAAAGAACGGTGTGGGCACAATGTATTATATATTTTTCTTCTTTCTCCATACCCGAGCGCTTCGTATCGAAGGAGTTGTCTTAAAAACATCGAAAAGGGCTCATTCGATTGGAAATTGGAGTGGCTATTGCCCTTTTTAATAGTCAAAAGTGATTGGAGGGCAACTAGACCCCCCTCCACGCCCATCATTCCCCAAAAAACATCCAATCAAAATTTTGAGATAGCCATTTTGTTCAGCGTAGTTGATTTCCAAATAGAAAATATGTTTTTGAGGAGGACACTCCCCCACAACCCTTGGGGTAAGGGTTTTAAGTTAAGCCCTGGGGGCATATAAGGTTTTTATAGAAGGTCTATTTGTAGAAACTTCAAAAAAGGTTCATTCGATTGGAAATTCAAAGGGCTATTGCCCTTTTTAATAGTCAAAAGTGATTGGAGGGCAACTAGACCCCCCTCCACGCCCATCATTCCCCAAAAAACATCCAATCAAAATTTTGAGATAGCCATATTGTTCAGCGTAGTTGATTTCCATTTAGAAAATATGCTTTTGAGGAGAACACTCCCCCACAACCCTCGGGGCAAGGCTTTTAAGTTATGCCCTGGGGGCATATAAGAACGATGTTGGCATAATGTATCAATTTTTCCCCTTTAGAGCAGGGCACTTCGTATCGAAGAAGTTGTCGTAGAAACCTTGAAAAGGGCTCATTCAATTGGAAATTATAGTGGCTTGTGCCCTTTTTAATAGTCGAAAGTGATTGGAAGGCAACTAAAACCCCTTCCACGCCCACCATTTCCCGAAACACATCCAATCAAAATTTTGAGATAGCCATTTTGTTCAGCGTAGTCGCTATCCAGATAGAAAATATTTTTTTGAGGAGGACACTCCCCCAAAGCCTTCAAGGCAAGGGTTGTAAGTTGTGTCCCGGGGTATATAAGATTTTTATAGAAAGCATTGTCATAGAAACTTCAAAAGGGGCTCATTCGATTGGAAATTCAAAGGGCTAGTGCCCTTTTTAATAATCGAAAGTAATTGGAGGGCATCTAGCCCCCCCCCCCACGCCCATCATTCCCCTAAACACATCCAATCAAAATTTTGAGATAGCCATTTTGTTCAGCGTAGTTGATTTCTAGATATAAATCACTTTTTTGAGGAGGACACTCCCCCTCAGCCTTCAGGGCAAGGGTTGTAAGTGGTGTCCCGGGGGCATATAAGGTTTTTATAGAAGGCGTTGTCTTAGAAACTTCAAAAAAGGCTCGTTCGATTGGAAATTCAAAGGGCTATTGCCCTTTTTAATAGTCGAAACTGACTGGAGGGCAACTAACCCCCCTGTCATGCCCACCTTTTCCCCAAACACATCCAATCAAAATTTTAAGATAGTCATTTTATTCAACATAGTTTTAAGTTCTGTAAATTAGGTCTTTGAGGATGACATCCCCCACACAGCCCTCAGGACAAGGGTTGTAAGTTATGCCCTGGGGGCATATAAAGTTTTTATAGAACGAGTTGTCGTAGAAACTTCAAAAAGGGCTCATTCGATTAGAAATTGAAATGGCTAGTGCCCTTTCTAACAGTCGAAAGTGAATGGAAGGCAACTAACACCCCTTCCACGCCCACCATTTCCCCAAACACATCCAATCAAAATTTTGATATAGCCATTTTGTTCCACGCAGTTAACCTTCCGGAAATTATACCTTTGAGCAGGACACACCCCCCCCCACAGTCTTCAGGGCAAGGGTTATAATTAATGCCCTGGGGGCATATAAGTTTTTATTAAAATCTTTGTCGTAGAAACTAGAAAAAGGGCTCATTCGATTGCAAATTCAAAGGTCTACTGCCCTTTTTAATACTCGGAAGTGATTTGAGGGCAACTAGCCCCCCTCTGTCGCCCACCTTTTCCCCAAACACATCCAATCAAAATTTTTAGATTTTCATTTGTTCAGTGTTGTGGATTTCTAGATAGAAATTAGGTTTTTGAGGAGGACACTCCCCCACAGCCCTCCAACAAGGGTCTAACTTACAACAAGGGTTGTAAGTTATGCGCTGGGGGTATATAAGGTTTTTATAGAACGTGTCGTAGTAGAAACTTCAAAAAGGGCTCATTCGACTGGAAATTTAAATGGCTAGTGCCCTTTTTAACAGTCGAAAGTGAATGGAAGGCAACTAACACCCCTTCCACGCCCACCATTTCCGTAAACATATCCAATAAAAATTTTTAGGTAGCCATTTTGTTTCACGTAGTTTAAAGTTCAGGAAATTATACCTTTGATCAGGACACTCCCCCCACATTCTTCAGGGTAAGGGTTATAAGTTATGCCATGGGGGCATATAAAGTTATTGTTAAAATCTTTGTCGTAGAAACTAGAAAAAGGGCTCATTCGATTGGAAACTCAAAGGGCTAGTGCCCTTTTTAATAATCGAAAGTGATTTGAGGGCAACTAACCCCTCTCTCACGCCCACCTTTTCCCCAAACAGATCCAATCAAAATTTTTAGATAGCCATTTTATTCAACGTAGTTGAAAGTTTTGGAAATTAGGTCTTTAAGGATGACAACCCATCCCCCCACAACCCTCAGGGCAAGGCCTGTAAGTTATGCCCTGGGAGCATGTAAGGTTTTTATAGAAAGCGATTTTGTAAAAATATCAAAAAGGGCTCATTCAATTTAAAATTGAAAGGGATAGTGCCCTTTTAATAGTCGAAAGTTATTGAAGGGCAACTAACCCCCCTCTCACGCCCACCATTTCCCCAAACACATTCAATCAAAATTTTGAGATATCCATTTTGTTCAACGCAGTCGAAAGTTCTGGAAATTAGGTCTTTTAGGATGATAGCCCCATCAGAGCCCTCAGTGCAAGGGTTGTAAGTTATGCCCTTGAGGCATATAAGATTTGTATAGAAAGCTGTTGTAGAAATTTCAAAAGGGGTTCATTTGATTGGGAATTGAAATTGCCCTTTTTAATAGTCGAAAGTGAGTGGAGAGTAATTAAACCCCCTCTCACGCCCACCATTTCCCCAAACACATTCAATCAAAGTTTAGAGATAGCCATTTTGTTCAACGTAGTTGAAAGTTCTGGAAATTATGTATTTAAAGATGACAAACCCCCCAGAGTCCCCAGGGCAAAGGTTGTAAGTTATGCCCTGGGGGCATATAAGGTTTTTAATGATAGAGTTTTCGTAAAAACTTCAAAAGGAGCTCATTCAGATTGGAAATTGAGAGGGCTAGTGCCGTTTTTAATAGTTAGCAGTGATTGGAGGGTAAATAACCCCCTCTTACGCCCAGCATTCTCCCAAAAACTTCCAATCAAAATTTTCAGATAGCCATTTTGTCCAACTTAGTAGAACGTTCTGGAAATTAGGTCTTTGAGGATGACAACCCCCCCCAGCCCTCATGGTGAGGGCTGTAATTTATCACATTGGGGCATATAAGGTTTTTATTGAAAGCGTTGTCGTAGAAACTTCAAAAGGGCTCATTTGATTGGAAATTGAAAGGGCTAGTGCCTTTTTAATAGTTGAAAGTGAATGGAGAAAGACTAACGCCCCTCTCACGCCCATCATTTTCCTTGACACATTCAGTCAAAATTTTGAGATAGGCATTAGGTTTAAAGTAGTTGAAAGCTCTGGAAATTAGGTCTAAGAGGATGACAACTTCCCTCACAGCCAATAGGGTAAGGGTTGTAATTTACGTCCTGGGAGCATATAAGGTGTTTATAGGAAGTGTTGTCGTAGAAACTCAAAAAGGGCTTATCCGATTGGAAATCGAAAGGCCTTGTGCCCTTTTTAATAGTCGAAAGTGATTGGAAGGCCTGACATTTTCATAGTAAAGATCGATGTGGGTATAATGTATTATTTTGTTGTTGTAGTTGTTTAGACCAGGGCACTTTGTATCGAAGGAGTTGTCGTAGGATCTTCGAAAAGGGCTCATTCGATTGAAAATAGAAAGGGCTGATGCCCTTTTTAATAGTTGAAAGTGATTGGAGGGAAACTAGTCCCCCTCCCACGCCCACCCTCCCGGTTGACTTTATGTTTAAAAACTAAATGTTGCCATAAGATTAAATCAAAATGTACTCTGTTAATGCTAATTCCCAATAAGGCATCTCAGCAGTATCCGAAGAACGAGCGAGGGTATTATGTTTAAACTTTCGGGGCTGCGTTTGCTCTTAAAATTTAACCAAATCAAAATAGCATAAGTGTATCCAAGCTATCAAAGAAAGTAAACAGATTTTTTTGCGAATGGTATCAAGTTTTCCATTTCAGATCAACTAGAGGAGGTATGTAACTAAATTAAACACTACTATTTGTGTCCAGATTTTTAAGAGGGTTTATGTTGTTAAAAATTGCTGAAAAATTTTCTCCAGCATACAAATAGCAGGCCAAATTATAAATTCTTAAAAAACGAAAAGATTTTAAGTATTATTTTCTTTTTCACTGAAAAGACTATGTCAATATAAAATGAACAGAAATTAATTAAAAAAAATTTCCACAAAATAACTCTTTCAAAGAAAACTACAGAACTCCATTAAACAAAAATGAGCAAAAATAAAATCAAATAACCTACCAAGCGTGAAACTACCACAAATCAGCATCGATAAATAAATGAAACCCAAAACGAACAGAAATTACAATAAATAACCGAGTCAAACTCAAAACGAACAGAATGTAACATAAATTGGGCTAAAAACCCCTATGCCTTCCCAAGGCCAGAACATAATTTTCACTTTACTGAAAAAAATTTAAATGAATGTGCATTGTCAGTTTAATATACATATACTGATATTTAGTAATCAAAATGTTAATATTATTTGATTTATTAAAGTTATAAAAGTAAAAACATAGTCTTCTTGAAGATCGCAATTAGCTGAAAATACTTGGACTAATATAATTAACTATCTGCTTTGTCCCTGGTGTGATTAAGGTCCAAAGCCACGCTAAAGTTCACCCTTTTCTGAATTCTGTTTAACTGTCATCAACTTTGCTTCTGAAGTTTAAATGCAGTTGTGCATAATTACTGGACAGTTAAGGCTGTTGAAAGATCATGGTAATTAGGTAATAGTTGCCAAACAAAAGTCTATTTTCTGAAGACTGATGTGTCCTATAATTCTGAAGACTAAAATTATTTGTTTTCTTCACCATACATTCACCTTCAGATGCTTGTGAAAGTTGGCAATAACCTTAAGAGATCCTTTGATAGTCTTGCATGGACAATTCCCCAATCTTCATCAAAGGCAACGCTACAGCGCTGCCTATAGTAAAGGCCATACGGCTTCAATGTTTTATTATTATAAACTTTTTTTCAGAGGCACTTCATATGAAAGAGGTCGTCGCATAAACTTCGGAGGAGGCTCGAAATTGGAAGTTCTATTGCCCTTTTTAAGAGTCAAAAGTAATTGGAGGGCACTTAGACCCCCAACACCCTTTTTTCCCAAATGCATCCGATAAAAATTTTGAGATTGCCTTTTCGTTAAAAATAGTTCAAAGATCATATAACAAAACTCCGGTGTCAACACCCCCCCTCTCCCCAGGGCTCGGGGACAGGCGTTGCAAATTATGACCTGGGGGCATATATGGTTCTTACGGAAGGACTGATCGTATAAACTTCAGAGAGGGCTCATTTGATTGGAAATGATTTTGATTAAAGTTCTAGTTCATTTTTTAAGAATCAAAAGAGATCACAGGGTAACCAACCTCCCCCCATGCACTTTTTTCCCAAATGTATCTGATAAAAATTCTGAGATAGCCATTTTGTTAAAAATAGTTTAAAGATCATATAAAAAAAAACTCCGGTGTCGGAACAACCCTTCAGAGCCCGGGGGCAGGTGTTTTAAGTTATGCACTAGGGGTATAAATGGTTCTTATGGAAGGGATGCTTGTGTAAACTTCAAAGGGGCTCATTTGATTGGAAACTGAAAGTTCTAGTTCGCTTTTTAAAGTTTTAGTTCTAGTTTCTAGCTCACCAGAAAGGGCTTGCTTCATTGGAAATTGAAAGTTCTAGTTCACTTTTTAAAAGTCAAAATTAAAATCAAGTATTTTGCAGTAAGCATCAAGACATGGCTAATTGTAGAAAAATGCCAAGACAGATAGTCCGAGTAATTGAGAGCCAAATCTAGGATAAGCCCTTTTTATGATTGTATAAAAATCATGTCATTTTATTTGTTGATAGATAAGTCTATCTATCATCCATCCATGGGTCATTCCTAGGGCCGAACTAAGGTAGATAGTCATAGAATTAAGGGATGAAAGATTGGATTGATTTTGGATTGTCGCGTGACGGACAATGTCCACTGGACTTGTGATTTTTATACAATCATAAAAAGGGCTGATCCCAGATTTGGCTCTCAAATACTGGGACTATCTGTCTTGGCATTTTTCTACAATTAGCCATGTCTTGATGCCTACTGCAAAATACTTGATTTTAATTTTGACTTTTAAAAAGTGAACTAGAACTTTCAATTTCCAATGAAACGAGCCTTTCTGGTGAACTAGAAATTAGAACTTTAAAAAGCGAACTAGAACTTTCAATTTCCAATCAAATGAGCCCCTTTGAAGTTTACACAAGCATCCTTTCCATAAGAACCATTTATACCCCTAGTGCATAACTTAAAACACCTGCCTCTGGGCCCTGAAAGGTTGTGTCGACACCGGAGTTTTTTTTATATGATCTTTAAACTATTTTTAACAAAATGGCTATCTCAGAATATTTATCAGATGCATTTGGGAAAAAAATTGCATGGGGGGAGGCTGGTTACCTTGTGATCTCTTTTGATTCTTAAAAAGTGAACTAGAACTTCAAATTTCCAATCAAATGAACCCTCTGAAGTTTATACGATTAGTCCTTCCGTAAGAACCATATATGCCCCCAGGTCATAATTTGCAACGCCTGTCCTCAAGCCCTGGGGAGGGGGGGGGGGGTGTTGACACCGGGTTTTTTGTTATATGATCTTTGAACTATTTTTAACGAAATGGCTATCTCAAAATTTTTATCAGATGCATTTGGGAAAAAGGGTGTTGGGGGGCTAGTTGCCCTCCAATTACTTTTGACTCTTAAGAAAGGCACAAGAACTTCCAATTTCGAGCCTCCTCCGAAGTTTATGCGACGACCTCTTTCATATGAAGTGCCTCTGAAAAAAAATTTATAATAATAAATATTGAAGCCGTATGGCCTTTACTATAGGCAGCGTTGTAGCGTTGCCTATGATGAAGATCGGGGAATTGTCCAAGCAAGACTATGATAGGATCTCTTAAGGTCATTGCCAACTTTCACAAGCATCTGAAGGTGAGTGTATGGTGAAGAAAACAAATAATTTTAGTCTTCTGAATTATAGGACACATCAGTCTTCTGAAAATAGACTTTTGTTTGACAACTATTATCTAATTACCATGATCTTTCAACAGCCTTAACACTCCAGTAATTATGCACAACTGGATTTAAACTTCAGAATCAAAGTTTATGACAGTTAGACAGGATTCAGAAAGAGGTAAACTTTAGCGTGAGTTTGGAGCTTAATCACACCAGGGACAAAGCAAATAGTTAATTATATTAGTCCAAGTATTTTCAGCTAATTGCTATGTTCAAGAAGACTTTATCAATCCACCATGTTCAAGTGCAAAACCATATGGAATGCGACAAATCATAGCACAAAAGATGCCGACAAGTTTTTGGAAATTACTGGAAGGTGCCCAGTCGTACCAAATGCTACACATTTGAACTCTCTCCATCGTACAGTAAAGCTTGTTGTAGCCATATCTGATGCAAAAAGTTTTTCAGTGCCTGTGAAGAACTGAAGCTTCCAAAGTTGAAGCCAGTGGAAAAAGAATCTGCTTAAGGAGAATTTGCTTATTACAGATCTATTGTGCCAAGCCTTAGATTTTTCTGCAAGGCGAAAAAATCGCTATATTGGTGCTGTTTTGCCAGTACTTTATAGTTTGGAGATTAAACTAAAATGATTCTGAATATCCGTATTCTCCAGCATGCTTTGTCATTAGTAGAGGCCATTTTAGGTGGTTTGTGTGAACGCTTTTCGCATGTTTTCTCCATGAAATTGGAAGAGAAAGCATCCAGTGAACTAGTCATAGCTACTAGCTGTTGCCCGAGTTCCAAATTATGTTTATTGAATCCAGCCTTGCAAGGAAAAAACGAATAATAGACATAATAAACTTAGAAATGAAAAAAGTAGCCATGCTGGTCTCCAGTGATGAGTTGCCCAAAAGGGCTGAGAAGTCTGGTACCAATGAAACTAATGATTTATATTCATTTATGGAAGATGATAATACTGTCAATTATCAAGAAGTAAATATAGATACTAATCTCAAAGCTGAATTCTTCAAATTTCTTCAAGACAAGAGGGGGACCCTCGATTCTCTGAAAGACTATTCGAAAGTTGGAAAACTGTTTAAGAAATTTAATACCACTCTCCTATCTTCTGCACTTTTTGAACGCCTATTTTCCGCTGCAGGAGATGCATTGACTGCAAAAATAAACCACTTAAAAGATGCTAAGTTTGAGAAGCTTTTGATACTAAAAGTAAACAAAGATGTCTTGACTCTTCACTAAAATAGAGACTTTTTTTCAGACATCTTTTTTCGAAGTTGTGGGATATTAAACTATGCTATTGATCATAGTGCTATGGCATCTGTTTAGACAAAGATTTCATGGTTTAAGTTCAGTCTTTATTGACAGATTTCTGGGGCCAGATTCCGGAATTCGGACCAAGGAAGACCAGCCATCTGTTGACGGATCTGTTAATCTGTCAAAAAATGACCGGTCTTCATTGGTCCAGATCCCTCCTGGATACAGCCCAGGTGGTATTAGAATGGAGTTCCTTTTCACGTCTCCACTGTAAATAATGGGACAACTTATGTCAGTTTCTTTCCTGACGACTTAACCATATTCTTTAACATGCAAAAAAAATCCTTCAAGCCATGTTCTTCTGTACTTAAGTACTGACACTTAATTACAATTTTGGTTGAGTATTTGGTACTTATACTTGAATACTTTTTTGGAGTACTTGACCCAACACTACTCCTTTTCCCGCCGCGACTATTGATTCAGCATTGATTCAGCGTCAAGCTGAAAGGAAGTAAGTTGTAATTTGGCTCTTTCGTCTCTACATTTGGCGTTTTCACTTTTCTACTGTTTCCTTAGGTACTCAAGAGATTCTGAGATGACAACACTGCTGAATGTCCAAAATTTTGGGCCAGTCTTCCTGAAGCCAGAAATGGTAAGAGTTTTAGGAATTTTTCTTCATCTTGTGATGAATACCTTTGACTTATGTACTTAAAATGACCTTGCCCCCCTGCTATACTTAGAATCATATGGCCTAAGCTCTCAGTATTGGTTAAATTTACCTATTTCCTTACAGTAGGCCTAAGCTAGGCAACATTTAGGCTAATAGGCCTTGTATAGCCTAAATTTGCTAAACTCATTACTGGTGGTTTATTCATTAGATGAAATAAGAAAATACCACTTGGTGTAACTCTTAATGGTCTTTGTGTAGGCTATATAATAGGTTATTCACCACCTCTGGCAGTTACATCCCACCCCCTCCAGCAGGGCCATCATGTATGGGGGGATATCCCTAATTTTATTGGTCACTTGGTAAAAAAATAGTTGGTAAATATTTACCAAATCATATTATTGAGCTACAACTAAAGTAAATATACCACTTGATGCCTTTTTTATGCTCTTTACAAATATAATAGGCTAATAATTTTTGTCAGAAATGAATTTTAGCCCCCACCCCTATATACACCAATTCAGGGTATATATTTGCACATTAGGGGTGCAAGGGGAAAGTTTAAACTTACCTCTCATTTACATCATAAATAAAATTACCCCCACCCCCTAATGTGCAAATATAGGTATACCCTGAATTGGTATATAGGGTAAGACACCCAGTAGTTGGCCACCTGCCTATTCTTGGACAGAATCTTTTATACTATTTTAATGACCAATTTACAATGACCCGTTTGTATGTCCCAGTTTAGGCAGAATTGTCACTTGTTAGTAAATTCAAAAATAGGAGGCGCTGTACAAGTGAAACTATTTAAATTAGTAACCTTCTTGTTCAGAAATTCTTCAGAAATTTTTTGATACAAAAATTAAGTTTCTAGGTGGTATAATACAGTAATTAGAGTAGTTTAAATGTCAAAAAGTTTTCAAAGTGATTAAAGTGTCCAACTACTGGGTGTCTTACCCTATAGGGGTGGTGACTAAAATTCATTTCTGACAAAAATGATTGTTATATTTGTAAAGAGCATAAAAAAGGCATTTAGTAGTATATTCACTTTAGTTGTAACTCAATAATATGATTTGGTAAATAGGGTAAGACACCCAGTAGTCGGCCACCTGCCTATTCTCGGACAGAATATAACTAACAGGGAACCTACCTCTAGACACCTGCCTATTCTCGGACAGAAAATACTGTTTTCGTCTTCTAAAAACTTTCTAAGCACATAAGCCTAGAGGTAGGTTCCCTGTTAGTTACATTCTGTCTGAGAATAGGCAGGTGGCCGACTACTGGGTGTCTTACCCTATTTACCAAAGAGTTTAGTAAAATTGTGGTGCTTCATGCCATAATCTTTCCAATGCCATTAGAATTCTTTGTTTGGTTGAATAAAGGTTAAATATTTACCAAATCATATTATTGAGTAATGACTAAAGTGAATATACCACTTGATGCCTTTTTTTATGCTCTTTACAAATATAATAATCATTTTTGTCAGAAATGAATTTTAGCCCCCACCCCTGTATATACCAATTCAGGGTATATATTTGCACATTAGGGGGGTGGGGGGAAATTTTAAACTTACCTCTCATTTAAATCAGAAATAAAATTACCCCCACCCCCCTAATGTGCAAATATATACCCTGAATTGGTATATATATAGGGGTGGGTGCTAAAATTTATTTCTGACAAAAATGATTATTATATTCATAAAGAGCATAAAAAAGGCATCAAGTGGTATATTCACTTTAGTTTTAACTCAATAATATGATTTGGTAAATATTTACCGAATAAAGACTGAAAATACTGACATGTCATCTACTGAAATTTTGAAATTGGTTGGTAAACCCATCAGTTTTACCAACTCCTGCTGTGATTTTGTAGATGGTGCCACAGTTTTACACTTTGGTTAAATAAACAGCATTAAGATAGTGACATGATGTACACACCTAAAACTACCAGCTCTAGTAAAACTACTATGCAAAAGTAAATATTATTGTTTGGTATTTATTCATTAAAACCAGCAATATGTCGATATGTGACATAATATGTTAAGTTTGTTAATTTTTATATTTCGGTTTCATGGCTCTTTTCCATTTTGTCTCTATTAATTTAAAACATTTTCCAGCTAATAAGGTTCTTAACAAGTTAAAAA
The DNA here is from genome assembly GCA_027921565.1 of Artemia sinica. Taxonomy (NCBI): domain Eukaryota; kingdom Metazoa; phylum Arthropoda; class Branchiopoda; order Anostraca; family Artemiidae; genus Artemia; species Artemia sinica. The sequence continues at coordinate 35,821,518 of CM051261.1, read as the reverse complement.
TAAAAAAATATGCAAATATGAAACCTGTAACAGGTAAAATTGAAAAGGAATAATAACATCAAATTTTAAAATAAGAGATGTCACTATAGATGAACTAGTGAAACATAAAACAAACAAAATTATCACAAACAGGAGTAGGGCTACTATCCTTCGAAAATCTAAATCTTGGTTGATAAATGCACTGATTTTACTGACTTGTGTAGTGATTTTACATATTGTATTTGAAACAGACATTATGCTATTTATCAACAAAAAACAGTCAGTAAAAATGACCAGCCAGTTGGTAAAATCTCTTGCTCTCCCCCCCCCCAACGTTTTGGCTAGTAACAAGACTGCTATCCAGGGGCAAATCTCTAGCATTTTTATTGGGGGGAGAGGGGCAAGAGGGGTCCATATCCAGATAGTCAAGAGGCATAGGATAGCCTATATAATAATTTTTTCTCCACATTATTGGGGGGCAACTGCCTCCTGTCAAAAATGTTTAATAGGCTATAAGGTAACTTAAAGTTTTGCCAGGGGTACTCCCAGTTAAATGAACTTAGGCAGGGCTAAATTAAAGATAAATTGGTACAATCCCATTACATGGGCCTAGAGCAGGCAATGATAGCAAGGTTTTCATTGCGTATATGTTATTTAACAGTGTTTTTTTGGGGTTTAGGGGGGGGGGAACATACCTAGGTTATGTTAGGTTACAAATTTAATATATGCAATGCTTTACATGCTTTGAAATATACAATTCTTGTTTTTATAAGAAACTGACTATGGGTACCTACTACTACTACTACTAACAACTCATCGCAGCACCAAGCCGCCTGAGGCCAACACAGCTACGCACGCTCCTCCTCCACCCCAATCTATTCAAAGCCTCCCTTTTTACACCCGCCCACGAAGTTCCCATTTCCTTTAAATCTTTCTTTATGACGTCCTCCCAACCCAGACGGGGACGACCTGCTTTCCGTTTAGCCCTAGATGGTTGGCCGAAAAGAACAATCTTCGGCAATCTGTCATCCTTCATCCGAACAACATGCCCTAACCACCTCAACCTTTCTTTCATTATAGACCTAGAAAGTGGTATTGAACCACATTTTTCGTATAGCCTATTGTTTGAAATACGGTCAGTCAACCGGGTACCCAGAACAATCCTTAAGCAATTTCTCTGGAAAACATCTAGCAAATCTTCATCCGCTTTTTGGAGCGTCCATGCTTCAGAGCCATATTTGACCACTGTCATCACTGTAGCTTCTAAGATTCTAATCTTGGTTTGCAGACTTATCTTCCTATTCTTCCAGACTTTTTTTAACTGTGAAAAAACACCCTGAGCCTTGGCTATTCTATTTTTAACATCTTCACTGCTCCCACCATCTTTACTAATAATACTACCAAGGTAAGTGAAACTGCCCACCTGATCAATCTTTTCATTACCCAACGTCACCTTTTCATCTTCACTTATTCCTAGCCTTAGTGACTTGGTCTTCCTAACATTAATTTTCAAACCAATACTAGCACCCTGAACTCGCAAAACCTCTAAAACTTCATTCATTTTGCTCACACTTTCATCTAGGATGCTTAAATCATCAGCATAATCCAAGTCCAGGAGACTTTTTCCTCCCCATTTGATTCCGTGGTCTCCCATTGCCTTTCCTGTGCTCCTTAAAACAAAGTCCATCAAAATAATCCATATAAAGGGGGATAGAACACAACCCTGCTTAACTCCTGATTTAATACAAAACCAGCTGCTAACCTCATTTCCTACCTTAACCGCAGCAGTGTTATTCTCGTACATAGCACTAATCACTTTAATGTATTTGTCTGGTATACCATACAAGGATAAAACCTTTACTAAAGCTCCTCTATCAACAGAATCGAACGCTTGCTCATAATCTATAAAACTAAGGACCAAAGGTGTTTGAAAACTTAGGCACTTCTCAATTATTAACCTAAGAGTGAAAATTTGGTCAACACATCCTCTACCTTTTCTAAAACCGCACTGCTCTTCTCTTAGGCTGAATTTAGGGGGGGGGGGGGGCTCACCTGGTCTAATCAGTACTTCCAATGCTGTGTAATAGAAATTTCAAAACAAAATATAAAAATATAAGGCAGCATGAGTGCCCTTTATGGGCACTCATAAAACTGACTAGTGAGAAAAAAAATATTGTAGCTGATTTAGGAATGATAATTATTATTTTCCTTAGTCTCATTAGTAAATTGTTATTTTGAAAACACTTTTGTAGAAATGTTAAACAGAGCTAGAAACCCCTCGAAAATGATGTCAGTTTTGCTGTGATGTCATTTTCAAGGGGTTTTATGCTCTTTAAAAAAATCCTGCAAATCAGTTTTAAAAATAACAGTTTACTTTTAAAATTAAGTAATATAATAATATTATTTGTGTAAAAGCTACAAATGCCATTTTTTTCTCACTAGCCACTTAAAAAAAAGTTTTTAAACTTTTGGTTACTATGGAGTGTTTTGACTTTTGAGGCCCCTTTAAGGGCTTGCAATGTAATTTACCCCAGAGGTAATTATTGAATTGCTAAACAGCATATAAAAAAAGCATCAAGTGATATATTCACTTTCATCCTAGCTAAATTACATTGTAAACTGCAAATTTACCAAGCAGCTAGCATTCTATTATTAATACCTTCCCAACCTAAACAAGACTTAGCAGCTTCCTCATTCATCATGAGCCATCTTCCAATCTATGTAGTCTGTACTTCCTGCCTGAGTATATAAATTCTATATCACATTATTTCATGTTTCCTACCTCTGAAATATGGGTTTTTGAAACTCCTAATAAGTCCAGTTCAAAGCATCTGAATTTGCCAGTCTATATGTTAATATGATAGTCCTTTTCTTATGTCATAACATTCAAAGTTGATGTTTTCATATTCTTTAAATCATTGAAATTACCATGGCTTCAAGGAAAGCAATGGTCCTAGAATGAGAACAGAAAAGCAACTGACACATATTCGCAAGTCTACACAAAGCACTCAAGCCTGCTTAGAACAAGACAGTGAAAAGTCCCTTTGACCTTCAGTTGAATAGAGGCTTTGTGCAATCCTGGGCCCATGTTTTTCACAATATAGTTTTCCACACTTGGGAATGTTCTTCTATAAACCAGAATCAAAATCCTGCACGGACAATATCAAGCCTATAACCTCTGACTCATTATATATTCATGCCTACAAATATTATGCTACTACTGGAAGGCAACCCTTTATAGATAACTTAGCTAGGAAGACATTTTTCAACCCAAAGAAGTCCACCAAAACAAATCAAACCCAGAAGAATTATCCATTCACCAGGATCCAGTGCAAATGCTGTGTTGTTTTCTAGGCTATAATTTCCTTGAGAGGCCCCACTCCTCAAGGTCACCTGTTGCACTGTTATTGGTTATAGTTTTGAGTTAGGAAAACATGTGAAAGGTCCACACTGATGTCACTATGAGGCTATGCAAGCAGGATTTCCCTGTTGAGGATAGGGATGGCGAAAGGAACTTTAAATGGAACAGAGACCCCAAACCATCACAACACTGGAACAACTCCAACCTTTTATACCCAGTCTATCATTGCCTTATTCATATATGCATATTCATATAATTTAGCTAGGAAGAATGTGAACACATCACTTTAAATTCTTTTTTATGCTCTTTCCAAATTCAGTAATTGCGTTTGGGGGAAATTCCATTCTGAGCTTTTAAAGGGACTAAAACAGCCCATAATAACCAAAATTTTAAAAATATTTTTGAAAAAAAAATGTCTTGTGAGAAAAATTGCCATTTGTAGTTGATTTAGGAATGATAATTATTATTTCATTAGTCTTAGTTTTTTAGTAAAATGTTTTTTAAAAATAAATTTGCAGGAATTTTTTTAAAAGAGCCTGAAACCCTTCAATAAAGGTATCACAGCAAAGTAGAATTTACACCATTGTTGAAAACCCTAAATAGGAGACTTATAATCTCCAATTTGAACAACAAGGAAAATCACATTTTTTGTATGGACTAACCTCTTTCTCTTTGTTTTTTTTTTCTTTGTTACCAACAGGGCACTGAAGCATCATAGAGAGTTGTTTTACTTTTATTAAATAAAAAAATAACACTCTTTTCAACTGAAAGTAAGGAGCAACATTAAAACTCAAAACAAACAGAAATTATTCCATATATGAAGGGGTTGTTTCCCCTCCTCAATATCTTGCTCTTCATGCTAAAGTTTTTAGCACTTTCAAAAAAGCTCCCTATTCTAATTCAACAGCCCTTTTGTTTCAGAAGTCATTCTTTAGAAATTGGGACAAACAGTCAAACTTTAGTGTAAAGAGCAAGGTATTGAGGAGGGGGCAACCCCTTCATACACAGAATAATTTCTGTTCGTTTTTAAGTTTTAATGTTGTTCCTTAGTTTCAGGTGAAAAAACCTCATGGGAAACTCTTCTGTGGAAAGTTCCTTCTACATAAAATACCCCCCCCCCATAAAATTTCTTCCATACGATTCCATCCTTGCTCTCCCCCCCCCCTCTATAAAGTTTCTTGCAGGAGATTCAGCCTGAAAATTCTCCTTAGTATGCTTTTATTTGGAAAAGACTATTTGTTTTTCTGACTACTCCAGAAATCTCTCCCCCCCCCTTCTGTGGAAATTATTTCCCCAAAATCCAAGCTGACTGAAAATTTTCCCTAGACAATTCCCCTGGAACATTTTCACGTGCAAAATTGAGTAGGCAAAGAGAAAGTAAGACAAATAAAATAATTTTGTATAAGAATTCTGTCAAGTCCCCCCAGTGTATAATTTTCCCTGGAAAGTTCACCTTCGGAAATTTCCCTCCACATAGAAAATTGTCCCCATGGAAACCCACCCAAGCACAAAATACCCCCACCCCAAAATATATTATGTATTTACTTTCCAATAACAAATGCTATAAGTAAACAATTGGCAAACTTTATAACTTAGAGACCTATCCCCAGAAGTTGGGGTGGGGTCTTGTTATGTCCAAAAACATAGTTTTAGATTTTCAACTATGCTAAACATAATGGCTTTCTCAAAATTTTGATCAGATGATTTTGGGGGAAAAAGAGGTATGGGAGGGGGGTTAGTTACCCTCCAATTTTTTGGTCACTTAGAAAGGGCACTAGAACTTTTAATTTCCATCCAAATGAGCCCTCTCCCAATTTTCTAGGATCATCGGTTTGATACTGAACAAATAAACATGCATCCATGATCTTTCTTCTGACTAAAAAGAAAATTCGACATTTTTGCAGATAGGAGCTTCATAACTCTACAGTAGGGTTCTCTGATATGCTGAATCTGATGGTGTATTTTCATTAAGATTCTTTGACTTTTAGGGGGTATTTTCCCCCTTTTTGAAAAATCAGGCAATTTTTTCTCTGGCTTGTAGCCTTTTATGGGTAACACTATGCTTAAAATGAATCTTATATATTTGGAATCAGCATAATAAGCCAATTCTTTTAATATATTTATTGATATCAAAATTCTGTTTTTTAGAGTTTCAGCTACTATTGAGCTGTGTAGCTCCTTACTCGGGAAATGAGGTTAGCAGCTGGTGTTGTATAACATCAGGAGTTAAGTAGGGTTATGTTCTATCCCCCTTTCATATTAAAAAGTAAAGAAGACTAAGTCACTAAGGCTAGAAATAAGAACAGATAAATAGGTGACATTGGGTAACAAAAAAATTAATCAGGTGGACAGCTTTACTTACCTCTGTTTTATTATTAGTAAAGACAGTGGGAGCAGTGAAGATGTGAAAAGTAGAATAGTCAAGACTCAGGGCGTTGTTGTTTTTTTTTTTGTTTTTTTGTTGTTTTTTTTTCACGATTAAAAAAATTTGGAAGAATAGGAAGATAAGTCTGCAAACCAAGAATATTGGAGGCTACAGTAATGATGGTGGTCAAACATGGCTCTGAAGCGTGGGCGCTCCGAAAAGCAGATGAAGATTTGCTAGGTGTTTTCAAGGGAAATTGCCTATGGATTGTTCTGGGTACCTTGCTGACTTGCTGTGTTTTAAACAGTAGGCTGTGCAAAAACTGTGGTTCAATCCTGCTTTCTAGGGCTATAATGAGAAAAAGGCTGAGATAACTAGGGCACATCCTGCAGATGATGGATGACCGATTGCCAAAGATTGTCCTTTTTGGCCAACTGTCTAGTGCTAAACCAAAAGCAGGTTGTCTGTGGGTGGAGTGGGAGGATGTCATAAAAAAACATTCAAGGGAAATGGGCACTTCCTGGGAGGGTGTAAAGAGGGAGGCTTAGGATAGATTGGGATAGAGGAGGAGTGTGTGTAGTTGTTCTGGCCTCAGGCGGCTTAGTGCTGTGGTGAGTTGTATCTTGCCTAATTAATTTTTGACTAACTTTTCAAATGTTTAACACAGTCTAAAACTATAGACAAGGCAATAAGTTATCTTCTGTGACCCCTTAAGGGCTTAAAATGGAATTTGCCCCAGAAGAGATGATTGAATTTGGAAAAAGCATAAAAAACACCAAGCAGTTTATTCAATGTCTTCCTAGCTAAATTATATGAATATGTATATATTTACCAGTTCAACAATTATCAACACTAATTTGTTCCCAAGTATTGTCTACTAATCCTATATCTTTGCATATTGTGCCATATTTATCTTACAGATAGAAAAATAGCTATTCTATGTAATTAAGTAAGTAATGAGATTAACAATGGATCTTCACTACCAAGGTTCTTGCTTCATTCTTGCAGTGTTTTGCTACAACATGGTTTGATCTCTGGGTCCCATATTACCAAGCTAAGGTTAAATCCACTGCACCACTACAGGACAAATGTCTATTATAAGCTTCTATCTTTTCTAATTTCAAGAATTTATGCCTTTAAGCTTACTTTATTTGGTCAATCATGATTATTGAAAGTTGAATATAGCTCAACTTACATTATTGAACGTAAGATATAGTATTGGCACCCTAGTTGTGCATAATTTCAATTTTGTATGTGTTTGACTGTAATTTGTTTAGGGTGTTGGCTATATGCTAGTTATAGGAATCCACTCAGAAAGAGCTACAACTTCAGCAATTCCTACTAGAATTATTGGACCTCTGTCTTTACTTTAATCATGATATAAACAGATTTACAATTTATGCTCTTTAATGCATTTATGTATTTGAATTTCTTTATGTGCTATGTAGCTATGGGTACCACATTTTCATTAGCTGTGTTTTTATGGGTTCATGTTTGACTAAGCATATTTCAAGGAGTAAGCTGTATAGAAAATGTGGCTCTGCCCTGCTTTCTAGGTCTATAATAAGAGAAGGATTGAGATAGCTAGGCCACTTTTTGCACATTAAGGATTACAGGTTGCCAGAAATCATTCTTTTTGGCCTCCCATCTAGGGCCAAACAAGAAGCTGTTTGTCTTGAGGTTGGGAGTGAGAGAGGTTGTAAGAAAGGATTTAAAGGAAATTGGAAGTTTTTGTGAGTGGGTAAAGAGGGAAGCTTTGAATAGATTGGGATGGAGGAGTAGTATGCACAGTTGTTTTGGCCTCGGGCTGCTTGGTTCTGCAGTGAGTTATTAGTAGTAGTAGCAGCAGTAGCTTGTTATTGATAAAATATGAATTGCCTACTGCTCAATTCTGATTAATTTTCTGCTCCCTTGAGCTTTTGTGAATTCATCTCACTTCAGGCTGCTTATTGAAACATGGGCACCACTCCCCTTCTCAGATTTTTTTTTTTCTTTATTTACAGCACTGATAAGACTAGCACCTTGTCTGAAGGAACTGTAGGGTAAATATTCATATCTTGGACGCAACTACATTTTGGACATAAGTATGACTAATTTCGACCGTGATTAAAGTTGGTTTTATGGCAACATTTGTAAAAATGATTCAGCTGCATTTTGGTCAATTATTTAAGTTTTAGTGATTCTAGTAAAAAAATAAGGGCTAACCTATTTTCTAAGTGTAGTTAAATTAAACAGCGGTTCAATCTTTAAAAGTGTCTGTTGGTAAAATTGTACCATTTTAGTATATTTTGAGGGAGAAAACAGAGGTGTATGTAAATCTGTTGCCTGTTCATTTTCTTTGGGTTGCTACATATTACTTATCTGCATGAAAAGTGACTAGTTGCTCTACTGTTTGTGCAAACACCATGTGCAAAATACTAATATTTATGGCTTCTACTAGAACTCTCCAGGTTTTTGAACCTTGTCTTACAGAAGAGAGATTCAAGGTTGCTCTATACAATTTGGTAGAATTCTAGGTCAGCAGCTTTTGACTGTCTTGGAAATTTACTGATATAGGTGAGTGAATCAGTCTTTCAGGAATGGATCTACGGTCCAAATTAGGGTCAAGAAGGAGGTATTGAATTTCATATCTCGCCCCTCCATTCAATTGTAAGGCTTTAAAGGTAAAACCTAAAAAAGGGACAAAGAAGGTAAACCTGTAGTTTGCTATAAATCATTGCTTTTTGGATGATACTTTCTTCAATGTCTAATTGTACTCATGTAGGAAGCTAATGAAGAGGAATGGTGAGAATATTTGCATTCACTAATATTGGCCCTAATATCCAATAAAATGGCAGAATTTTAACCCGTAACACTTGGCAAATTCATTCACTACTAAAAATATAAGCTAAAATAATTTAGCTAAAATTAAATTATAAATATAAGCTAAAATGATATAAGCAAAAATAATTAAAAAATAAAATAATTTAAAATAATAGATGAAAATGATAGTTTAAATAATGTTTATAACTTCAAATAATGTTGAAGTTTTACTGATTTAGCATATACCTGAAACTTCTCAACAATAAGGGAATTATAGGGGAAAATCTTTAAATTGCTTTTTTGCATTTGAATTGTTTCATATTTGGCAAATATGTTAAAGGTTTTCTTTTTAACCCTTTCCTATATCTTGTTATAACTGAAGCAAGAATATATTAAAAAAAGAGTAATTTCGGCTTCACATCTGGAAGCCTTTATCAATAGAAAAAAAAATAGCCCCCCCCCCCTCCAAAAAAACAAAACAACAACAGTAAAACACCATAAAAACTTACAAACATACAAGAAAAGCAAAAGGAAAAAAAATCCAATACGGTAGAGAACCAAAGAACAAAGCACTAAGGTAAAAAAAAAATGTCTGCTTTATGTGTAGGCTACTATTATATATCTGAAGTATCTTTGGCATGGAATTTGACATAGCACACTTCTTGCTTTGTTACCTTAGTGTTTTGTGCTTTGGTTCTCTACCATATTGAATTTTGTTTAATTGTTAGTTTTTTCTTTTCGCTTGTCTTTTTTTTGTATAAAATTTTATTGTGTTTTTTTAGGCTTGATTTTTCTTTTTCCATTGATGTAATACTACTACTACTAACAACTCACTGCAGCACCAAGTCCCCTGAGACCAACATTGTTGTGCACACTCCTCCTCCATCCCAATCTATTCAAAGCCTCGCTCTTTACATCCTCCCAAATAAGCTTTGAAATAGGGATAAATCCATTTATTTGACAGTGAATAATAGATACAAAAGTCCAGATATTTCGATCACATATCCAGCGACCGTCTTCAGTAGAAATACTAAAATAAAAAAATTGTAACTAGCATATTTATACACAACAAAATAAATAACTTTTTGGATCATTCACAAAATAATGAACTTGTGAATATCAGAATAAATATCTGGACTTGTACCTATTTTTCACTGTCTAAATAAATGGATTTATCCTCATTTGAAATCTTATTTATTCGTCATAGAAAGGCAATGTGGTCTAAGAAAACAACATCTAATTAAAGGTGTTACTTCGAAAATATATCCTCCCAATAAGTTCCCATTTCCCTGAAATATTTATTTTGCTTTTCGTCTGACCCTAGATGGCTTGCCGACAAGCACAATCTTTTGCAATTTGTCAATCTGCAGAATGTGTCCCAACCATCTCATCATTTCTCTCATTATAGCCATAGAAAGTGGCATTGAACCATATTTTTTGTACAGCTTACTGTTTGAGATACAGTCAGTCAGCCAGGTGCCCAGTACAACCTGTTGGCAATTTCTCTGGAAAACATCTAGAAAATCCCCCTCTGCTTTTTGGAGCACCCATGCTTCAGAACCATACTTGACCACTGTCATTACTGTAGATTCCAATATTCTAATCTAGGTTTGCAGACTTATCTGCCTATTCTTCCAAACTTCTTTCAACTATGAAAAAACACCCCAGGGCCTTCGCTACTTTTCAGCTTCACTTATTCTCAATCTTAACTACTTGTTCTTCTAACAATAGTTTTTAAATCTATTCTTGCACCCTGAACTTGCAAAACCTCTAAAAATTTATTCATTTTAATAACATTTTCGTCTAAGATGCTGAAATCATTGGCATAATTTAAGTCTAAGAGAGTTTCACTTCCCCTCCCATTGCCTTTGCTGTGCTCCTTAGGTTGAAGTCCATCAGAATAATCTGTGTAAATAGGGATACAACACCATCCTGCTTAACTCCTGATCTAATACAAAACCAGCCACTAACCTAATTCCCTACCTTAACTACGGCAATGTTGTCCTTGGACATAGAACTAATCACTTTAATGTATTTATCTTGTATACTGTACAAGATGTGAAGCCGAAATATTTGGACTTTATTATTATTTTTATATTAAAGAAGTTTTTTAATTTTTAAGTTTTATTAAACAGTTTTACCTGTTTTTAATTTATTTTCGCTTCAATTACAAATGGAAAGGCAGTATGATCCAAGAAACTTTTTAAATTTATTATATTTTTTTAGATAAGATTTTATTTCAAAAATGTATTATCACAAGTCCAGATGGGCTGAATTCAAATTTCCAGGTAAAAAAGAGGACACACAAAAAAGTCTAGTAAGTTGAAAAATAGGAAAAAAAAAGAACTCAATGTAAATTTGACATCTTTTGTGAGACTTGTTATTTGATCCCTGAAATGTAATTGTATTGTGAAATGAAATTTTCGTGAAATAAAACTGAAATTCAATTCAATTTATTTATAACCGGTCAAAACAAAAAAGGGTGCAGATCCCTTAAATGACAGAGTACAACATAAGGGGAAAAATAGAAGGAGAAGAAAATTTATGCACGAAACAAAAATAAGTAGTTTTTACAATCATAATAACATAATCATAAGATCCATAATGTAACACAATCATAATAAAAAACACATAAGACATAAAAATCATAACCTAATCATAAAAATAAAGAAGACCAATCATGATTAAGTTTACAGGCGGAAGATTTAAAATCTTTCACTCTTTTATCAATAATTTTAGAAGGAAAGATGAGTTAAAATTTTTGGGACAAAAAAAGAGTTACTAGTCTAAGGGGGCATTTGTAAAAGGAACTTAGCAAATAAGTCCGGTAAACAAGTTTTTTTTTGGAAGCAGGAAATAGTTGCCAAATAGGAGACAGAGCAAGAAGATGAGGCGCAGTTAGACTGTTGTAAAGTTTAGAAAGATGGAAACGACTAAGGTGTGTAACGCTGGAGACAAGTGACGCATAAGCTATCCTTGTCTTTTTTCAAGATTTTGGATAGCAAGCTTAATAGTTTCCTTAATTGAATTTCTAATGGTCATTCTCAGGTAAATAAGGCTTTTGGAAAGGGGTTACAAGTTTTAGTAAGTTGGAGGGATTTATCAGAGTATTGAAATGTGAATTGCAGTGGTATATGTTACCAATGGCACCATAAAGCCAATTTTTTGAGACAGTTCAAAGCAATTCTACTTGTGCTTGGGATGTGATTTTGTCTATAGAGTGACGATTTACTATAGTGGTTTTCTGCCAACTCGAAAAGTTGTTAATCATGATTAATGAAAGTTTCTGAAATGGGTGTAAAACTTAAATTAGGGCCTGAGAAGGTGTTTTTAAACTATCTTCACCCCGTGCCAACTTGTAAGGCTTTAAATATTCTGTGAAGACACATTTATAAGTGTCTAAACTTATGAACCTTTTCCCCCCTAGTTTTGCTTAAGAGTGTGCTTTTCTTGGATTATAGGCTTGGCCAAAACAGTTCCCAGGATATGAGCTGGGAGGATTTTTCAAAATTTTTATTGTTTTTTTTTTTAGTATTTTTAAACCTTATAAAACGGGAATAATAGGGCTATGAGGACGAATGCACATCCTAAGACATTATTTGGCATGTAGATCAGTTCCTGGAACTTTTATTCCTCTAGCACAAAATATTTTCAGGTTCATGAAAAGTCTGTGCCCTGGACGAGGGAAGGGATAGAAATAAATTCTTTTAGATTCCAATTTAGTCCTCAACTTTTAGAACACTTCTAGAAGTTTCATCCTCCTACCTCAGCAATTTTGCTTGTTGGTAGTTTCAGAAAGCCAACGAAATTCAGAATGCAAGATTACTCCACCAGCTTTTTGAATCTCACTGCGTAATCTTATTGCATATTTTTTTCAGGAGGGGTCCAAATATTCAGATCTTCAGTCAAAGATACTATCAGAAAGCCAACGAATTTCAGAATGGAAGATCAAGAAAGAGTTTGAGCTTAAACAGAAAGACCATGAGCTCTCTGTATCTGAGAGGGAAATTAATCACTTGCAACAAAAGATAAAGGAGTACCAAGAGCACGCTGCCAAGCTTCAGAGTGTATTAGCAGAAGAAAGAGAAAACCATGAGGAGCTTGTTGCAAAGTAGGAATTAATGAAATCTATTTCCTATTTAATAATCGTAGTTTTTCAGCAAAAGTTTATTCAATTATTTCTGTTTGTTTTGTGTTTCATTTAATCATCGATGGTAATTTCTTTTCGGGTGAACTATTGAATGACTTTTTTTAGCTCGTCTTACGTTTTGATATCGTTCCCTACTTTTTTTTGAAAAACTTCCTTTTTTAGAAGCTGTTTTTTTTTTCTTTTTTTTTAATTGATATATTAGAGGGTGAAGAAATTCATTATTGACAGTGGGTGGTTGGCAATTTAGAAATATTTAAACATTATAAGCTGGCAAAATTTGGTTTTGGAGGGGAAGTTTATTTTAAATTTAAATTACCGAGCAGAAGTTTTATGTTGATGAATACAACTAAGGGGAAATTGCCTACCAATTCAAAGCAGGCAAATGTTGTTCGATAGAAAGAGTGTGATTTTTTGAAAGGATGTATACTCGTGTTCTTGTTAAGGGGAATGATGAAGATTTAAACCATTTTCCCCGGAAGTGCTCGGTACTTTCTGATTTCAAATGAAAATATTTGCATGGGATTGGTTTGCCAGCTGTTTTTTGCCATATGATTTTTTTCAATTGATTTTTTTTTTCAAGTTAATATAGAGTGGAAGCTGATTCAGATTTATACTAATCTCAAATATGTTGCATTTTTGAAGTCTAGAGTTGCCTATCATAGTTAACATCTAAAGAAAATATATCGTTTTAGAAAAACTGGGAATTGCTCTGAATAACTGTAACTATCTATTGTGCTCTACAAAACAAGTAGCTAAATATTTCATTTTTCACATTTAAATAGGCTATATTTGGTTGCTTAATTGATAACCTTAAATGCTGAAAATAAACGAATTGTATTTTTAACTAGTCTGTCCTGTCAGAACAGTCAGCTTGCAAAACTTACAAGCTAGGGGTCACTGACTTGAGTCTCAGTGGCCATTGTTTGGTTTGGGGCGAGGGTTAGTCGCCTTCAACTGCAAGACATGCCAAAACTCCACTCAACTTCAAACAGGTACCTAGAGGAATCTAGGGGAAACACTGGAAATGTAAAAGATTTTCGCCAAACCATGTAGCCTATAGCACTGGAGGCAGAGCATCAGGAGATAGGCATCCGAGCTACGTGGATCTCATTGATCTGTATGATATTTTTTTTTAATCCTAGATTTTACTAACCCCACGGTATTTCATTCATGGTAAACTTGGTAGCACAATTTGCTGTTTGCTTCCTTGATAAGTAGTTGTTCACTAACTAGCCGGAATGTCATGTCGAGTTGGGGCCCATCAAAATTTAATTAAGTGGATTTAATTTAGTATATTAATTATCTTAATTTGGACTTTTGTGCAAACTGTAGTCCATAAGAACTTGTTTGGCAGCGTTGTTGATTTCCACAGGGTAACAGCCAATTTTGAGTGTCGTTGCCTTGAGGCCCACGGACATAACAACAAAATAAGCGCAATAAATGAAATCCTTGAGAATAAAATCTAGCAAGTCTGATCCTTATTCAGTCGATTGAAGAGAAGTCCCTGTCATATTTGAAGAGTTTTCATCCCGCTTATGTCAAGTCTTCTCTTAAATGCCTCAGCTAATAGTGCATTAGCAGTGTTGTCACCTGAAGATTTCCAGAGCCACGTTTGAGTTAGCTTTCCAGAGTTGACATCTTGTCGACATTTTGTTCTTTAGTGTTAGATTTGTTCCTTTTTTTCCGCTTGGAATAGCAAATCGAACGCATTTCTTGGCATTAATTTCAAATATAATACTAAATATAATATAGAATCCTATAATAAATACTATAAAATACAAATATATTACTATAATACTAAATTAACCAACTGTCAGCTTATATTTAGCTAATTAATTGATTCCAATGCTCCTTACCATTCTTAAACACACAAAAAAACAAATGTCATGATTTCCCTATATTTTGAATTTGCCGCCTGAATGTATAATTTCTATTTCGACAAGAAGAATGAAAGACCTTTTCTTGGCGTTGTCAAAATTCGGCAAAATGTCTACATGATGACAAAATTTTAGAAATCGAACAACTGTTATGTTGGAATCAAATAAAACGGCATAATTCCTTGTCGTGCCGACAGAGATCCTATACCAAACGTGGTTCAGTTATTAAGTACTCGTCCACTGAAGTAATCTTGTCTGACTTTAGTCTTTATTGAGCAATTCTGTTACATTTATTTCTGCTTTGAAGAGAAATTTTCCGTTGTTTTTTCTGTAGGCCCTATCTTCTTTCTTCTTCCGAAACAGCAAACCAAAATCCTTTATGCAAAATAAATTTGACTGATTTTTTTTACTTTAACTAATAGTGGATCTGTTTGGGTTACTAGTAAACAAGGCTGTATCCACGATTTTTGGTGGGTGGGGGGGGGGGGGGGTACAACAACTAGTTTGCACAAAACGCATCAGAAATTTGTTTACATGCGTTTTATTACTTTTTTTTACGAGTCTGACCAAAATTAAGGGGAAGGGTCAAACTCGGCGAGCCCTCCTCCTGGCCACGGCCTTGCTCTTAATGTTTCACCACTAGTCCCGCTGATCTGATGTTTAGGGCTTTCAGACACATCGCAGTGAATTTCCCTTCAGACAAAAAGCAGAGATGTAAGAATTATGTAGAAAGTGAAAATGAAATAATATTACCTTTATAATTGTAGGATTTACCATTGTAAGTGTTTATCAACTGTTTTTGAAAACGAGTTGGAAGATGCCAAAGCAGTGAATCGTAGAAGCAGAGAAGAACAGAAATTGTACAAGAAAAGAGTGGATATTATTGAGAAGAAATTGAAGGAGCATGATATGAAGAAAGAGAAGATAATGAAAGATATTGACCGACAAAAAACCATTCATATAGAAAAAGGTAAGAGTTGTTTAGTTCATTATTTCTTTTCTACCTATCAGGGTGCAAATATGGAAGACATCACTATACTTTGTAATTATTATTATTATCATTATTACCCTCTCTCCAGTAAACGTAAATGCTTGTTATCAAAGAAATATATCGTATTAACATGACAAGCATAAAATCGAACAGGAATTATGACATCAAAATTTTCAGACAAACCAAATATTGGACTTTTTTTTATTTATTTTATTTATTTTTTATTATTTTATTTTTTTATAACATCTTGAGCTGTTGACCTGGTTTTGTCAATTTGTTTATTAATTGATTCCAATGCTCCTTACCATTCTTAAACACACTAAAAAACAAATGTCCCGAATTCCCGAAAGAATTTATTCATAAATTTTAACACCAAATAATACAGAAAAACTCGAGAAAAATCTCATCCGACGAGACTTTCCGCTAAAACGGATTCAAATTACATTGCTTCTACTAAAATTTTGCTTTGTTCTTAGTTTTTCAACACCAAATTAAAGTTGTTTAGTTGCTGTAGAAGCGAATATCAACTCCTTTGCTAACCTCACATAGAAATTAAGACCAATGATATTAAATGCACGCATGGTTTGGACAGGAATATTTTTTTCCTGTCTCATATTATCTTGTACGTTTGCTCCAACATAAATTCTTTCGGGAATTATTTCTGAAACATAAAAAACATAAATTCTTTCGTCAATTTGTTGACCTGGTTTTAAATATTTTTGGCAGTTACAGTAGATGAAGGCAAACCATGCCTGGGGCTGCTAATTTGCAAAGAAACTATGTTTACCGATTCGTTTAAGCACTCAAGGCCTCGACAAATTTGTAATGAGTAGTGTCGTGTTGGTTCATGGGAAGAGAAATTGAAGAATGGGTGGACGTCCATGTTGTTTATTTTTATTACAGTAAGACAGCCACCAGGTGTGGAAGGGATTTAAAGTCTTGCATCTGGGGAAGGAGTAACTTTTACTATTAAGATTAACCAAAATAAAAGCTATTTTTAATGAATAATAAAAAAATATATAACTTTGCCGCTTACCTGAGTATCTAATTCGAAATAAGCAATGGATCACCAGTATTCGGGCATTGGTTGATTCGAAACAGGAGTAAGCGTATTCATTTCTTGTTGAATGGCTGGGGCTGGTACCCCTAAATTAAATACATAAAAATAACAAAAATAAAATATAAAACATAAACTAACTCAACAAAATACACAGGCTACTGATACTCAATCCTACTAAAAATGTATCTAGTAAAGATGTTTGAATAAGCTTCAAACAGCGAGTTTTTTTCGCTAGATAGTTTTTTTTTCAAAACGTATTTTTACATTCAATGGTCCTTTACTAGGTATTCATTAGTAGGGGACGCATATATTGATAATTTGGTAAATCTACTCTGCTTTGCCTATCATCGCCATTTGAAATTGGAGATGGTGTTAAACAAGGTAGTAGTATTTCACTACGGTTGTTTACACTCTATATTAATGATATGGTTGATCATTCTAGAGAGGAATGGGACCCAACGGTTTTGCTAGGAAATCTTACTTTATCTCTGTTGCTATTTGCATGATGATGCAGTGCTGGTCGGTAAGTCTCCAGATTCTGTTGAATATACTAGAAGGATATTTAGCTAAAAAGAAACTGATCTTGAATAATAAAAAAAACGGAGATAATGCTTTTTAGAGGAACCAACAATCTGAATGATGAACGAAAAACTACATTTTTCTATAAATGTGAGGGTTTGAAAGAAAGTGAAGTATATGGGAGTAATCTAAACAGCTAAGGTTGGAAAGAGCATGTAAAAGAGGTGATTAAGAGAGGGAAAGCAGTTTCATCAACAGTGCTACGCAACTCAACTCTTTCAAGTATAGAAGACTTAAAGATGCATAAATACGTTTTTAATACTAAAGTGCGTTCTACTTTACACTACGGAGACGAGCTCTGGGGATATGATCCGGCAGAACAGTTGGAATTAATACAGCTGCACTACTTTCGATTCAATTTTTTAGTTTAATAACGGGGTCTATTCAAGAAAGTAAACAACACCAAAAAACACACAAAAAAACAACAATACAACAGAACAATTAACCCTCCATAAGCTTTTGCTTGCTTGGAGTAATGCCTGAAACATAAAAATAAAATTTAGGAAAAAGAAGAAAAGAAAGAAAAAAAAATCTGCACTTGCCCTGCTCCTGGTCATAACAACTCATTCCACCTGCCAACACACCCGAAAAAACCCGTGTTTCTATCAAACAAAAAATCAAACAATTTATTTCCTTTAACTTTTTTTTTTGGTGGGAACTTGAGAGCGAATGAAATTCAGTTTTTATTATTCTTCAGAAATCATGCAGCCGGAGACAAACTGTAATAAGATCTATGCGAGAATCACTCACATTTGCTGACTTTTTCAAAAATCCAGGAAAATTATTCCAACGTTTGGCCCAATATGATATTTTGAGAATAAATAACTAGTTCTAACAACTTGAGATGTCCTCACATTATTAGCATTTCGCGTAGAATAATTGTGTATTTAAAAGATTAATTTGTGTCCGCTTAACGTCACATAATCAGGATATAAAATGTGACCTACAATTATTTGCGCTTAGATAAAGTAGACTAGAGCAAATGATATACTACTGGGTTAAGGTTGTTAGTCTGCCGGATGATAGGTTATCAAAGGCAGCTCATTTGGAGATCCTACGGTCGAAACGGAAAAGATCATGGCCGTAACAAATAAAAACCGTATTTGATGGAGTTGGACTGTTATCTTTAGAATGAGAGACTAGGTGAGCCAGAGAAGGACAGATCTCTTGTGGCTCCGTTTAGGAGTAGAATAGAAGACCAGGAAATCCAGTTTTTTCCAGGCAGTAAGGAGTTCAGACCCGCTGAAGTTCGGTGCCCAGGTTAAAGAAGTTTTTGGTTTCGAATTTTATTTTAAATTAGATTTACGGTCCGAGACATAGGGACAGGGTTTCATATTCGAGCGAATTGTCTATCATTGGACAATAGAAAATAGTTTTTCACAGAAAAAGGGTGGTCTCATATACGAATTACTCTTGCCCCAGATGCAATACTGGAGTTAAGAATGTGGCACATTCTGGCTGGATGTCTGCAACTTTCTAATTTAAGAAGTAAATTTTTTAAGGGGGTACTCTGGGATCCTGCAGGTGACTTTAAAAAGGACAATCATCCAGGTTTGTAAATATGCCAATGAAGGGCTAAAGAAAGGAGAGAGACACATTTTTTTTTTTTGGGGGGGGGGGGGGGTAGATGATCATTATCTATGTTATTTTTTGTGACGTGTTATTATAGAATAATGTGTTGTACGGCCTTGCTAAGTTTATAAAAATAAACATTTGTTGTATGCATGATATTAATGTTTGAAAGGAAAGGAGGGTACTAAAATCTCGTTTTTATTGTTGTTCTTGTTGCTTTTGCTGGGAGGGGGCTGTTGCTTTGGCCACAATACTATAAAATGTCGAAAGCTCTATCGAATAACATTGCCTGATGTCGTATTCGTCTCCCAGAAGTTTGATCTACTCCTGGTGCTGGGCCAGTAAGCAGTCAAGCGTTGAACGCTTCCGGCGGAATCCATATTGGCGGTCACCTAAAAGTTCATTTGACTCCAGGCACTGATAAAGTGAATGATTTGAAACCTTTACGTAAACTTTCTCAATGTAGAAGAGGAGACTGATAGGCCTATATGAGCCCACGCTCAGTGGATCGCCTTCTGGTTTAGGTATAGGAATGACAATGACAGATTTCCATTAGATGGAAAGGCTTCAGATGAAAAAAAAAACAGCTGGAAAAGCGATCACAGAGGTCAAGCCAATTCAGCACTGCAAGTCTCTAAGACAATTTTCAAGATTCGTCATTATACCTGTTTTATAGTAACGATTCTCGCTTGTAACATTTTATTCTGAGACCACGCTCATCTCTTGCTCAAACGGTAAATAGTCAAAGCATCACCTCTGAATATCTCCTTTGAATCTGTCTTAACGATAGCCTGGACAGTTGAAATTAAAAAAAAAGCTTTAAAAAAGAAGTTTAGACTGGGGTCTACATTAGAAAGAATTTTAAATTAAAGTGTACTTCGAGTTGTTTTTTTAGGTTGGTGTTAGAGAAACGTTTAAAAATGAGGCTTCATGTACTGTCTAAAGCTTACCCCCTTCCCCTATTGGCATTGAATGAATTTTTAAAAGAAAAATGTAGAAGACTCCATTTCAAGAAAAATGGCTCTGTCCTTTATTGCTGAAAAATGAAAAATGGCTCTGTTCTTTATTCCTGAAAAATCTGCTGTGGTCTATATATCTCAACATTAATTCAAAAAGTAACGTTAAATCGTAAGAATGCAAAAACCTAAACTGTAGATTATACCTGATACTATAATTAGGATCATCGCTTCAGATTACTTAAAAAGATAACGTCAGAGAAATAAGGCAAAATGTTATTCCAAAACTTCTGTAAGAGAGGCTGCTACTGCCAAGTACCAGAGAAGGGTATTAAGGTAAAGTAACACACTCCAAGGATATTAAGGGTGTTTTGATGCACATATGATTGCATACACATCTTACTACAGATTATGAGTAGTGTCACGTCTGGTTCGATGACAGCCTTATGCCTAATCAACACCCCATTTACCCTGGGCATACCAACATTGATTTTCTCTCTCCCTAAATATAAAGTGAATTTGTGCTTTTAAAGGTACTTGAAATAAAATAATTAAATAAGAAATACCTTGTTAAACAGAAATGGAACTAATCTTTGAATGACAAGAAACAATATCTATTCTTGACCGTAAGTCCAGTTATCTTTGCCGAGTGCTGCAAAAGAGTGTTAGATGTACCAAGGACACCACAATAAAAACATTCCTTGTTTCTTTGGATCCATCTTAGGTCTATTCATACCTGAAAATCGTGACTTTCTAAGATTTTTATTGTGACTGTTTCAAAATTATGAAGTTTTTAGGGCAATAACGTCAGTGTTGCCACATTTAACCGTGAAAATGAATAAGCCAAAATGATTATCTTAAGTTGACAGCGGTTTTGGTCCATAAAGTTGAACATTAACAATCTGTTGATTCCCAAAGACAACTAAACCTTCAGAAGGTTACTACTCCTTCTTAACCTGTTTGGTGTCATATGTTTTTAGCTTATTTTTTGCGGATTCTTCACCCACGTTTTTTTTTAGATTTGGCACCCGCTACGGCCAAGAGCTACATAACTGTATATTGAGGTCTTTTTCATTAAAAATTGATTCTTTTTATCTTTTCTGATCTTTTTTAGACATATATAATCCTATAAGTTTCCACTTAACACATTCAAACAATCAGATTTCATTTTTCCTTGGCACTTTAGGTTTACGTAGTGTACCTCCTGAATATTAAGGGGACTATTCTGCCACAAATTGTGAATTTTTTCGTCATTTCCTCCTTTTACAACTAAGCATGAAATAAAAGGATAATGTTTTGTATTTCTAGTGACAAGTTTGAAGCAATTTTTCGAGAATAGAATTGAAGACGTTAAAAAGGAAGCAAAGATGCACTTGAATAAAGTTCAGAACTCTCATCAAGAACAATTTTCTTCGTTAAAAAAGGATCTAAATGAACTCGCAGAAGCAAAGATGTGTCTTGATGCGGAATTAAGCAATTCCAAAGGTTAGTTCTTGGCTAAGAAAAAAGTAACATGAAGTTTAATGAATTGTACTAACGTGCTAAGCATCAAATAAGTGTTTCAACCAACGTAGGTCTTTAAGTATTTTTCATAGACAATTTGTTATGCCTACTTAAAATCAATCCTATTTTTTTGGTCTCTTGACGCTAGCTTAGAAAAAAAAAAGAAGAAAGATTAGTTCAGAGGATGTAAAAGTAAGAAAAGAGACCGATAAAAAGAAAAAATGTGTAAGTGTATTGAGTTTTCTCTGTGCTCCCCCCCCCTAAATTTAAAATTTCTTATAATTTCTTACTGCAGAAATACCCATTTCTACGTTTTTCGATCTTTTGCCACGCACATCGCTCTCCTCTCTGAATTCCAGATGGGGGTTTTATGTGTTTTTGTTGAGTTCAGGAAAGTTAATATCATATATGGAGCCACATATGTGGAACATTGATAGAAGAAGGGGGAGAGTTCGAAGATTCTGACATTATTATGTATACCACTGCCCACTATCTTTAACTAGATTTATTGCTGAAAATAACAATTTTTAAGGTTGACTAAGCTTGAAAAATAGTGTCTCAAGAGACCTGAGCTTTGTTAGGAATAACTTTAGGAAATCAATTAGTACTTGTTTTGCCTACTTAGGATGAATTAAAGATTTTTTTGTAATTTTGGATCGTTTTGAGTCATATTTGGGTTTATTGTTGAAGAATAAGGTTAGTTCTTTCTGCCTCTGCGTTCTATAGTCCGAAACGCATTTAAAGAATCTGCAGCTTTTTGCGAATAAATATTTGCATGTTAAAGAGCAAGGTCGAATTGCCATTCACTGTCCATTATGGCTTCGAAAATGTATTTCAAGAATCTCTATCTTCAGTGAATAAAAATTTTAACGAAGTCATCATTGTAAGCCCTTTGAAGCCATTATAATCATAGATGTCTTTGGGGTTTTTTTTTTCAGTCCTTCAGTAACCTGATCCCGCGATCGTAAAATATCGGAAAAGGGCTCATTCCAGTACAAATTCAAAACTTTAACACTCTCTTTCAATAAAAGAAGAGACGTCCAAACAGTTCAATAATGTGAAAAATTCAAGGAACAAGCCATCTCCGAAGAACCCTTTTAAACTCGAATAGCCTAATAATAACTGTTTGTTTTTTTTTAATTTTCTTAAAAACATCTTTTATAACAACCTAAAATGTCATTGTGACATTTTGTGTTTATTCTATGTTATTATGATTGGTAAAGTTACA
Source organism: Artemia sinica (assembly GCA_027921565.1). Classification (NCBI taxonomy): domain Eukaryota; kingdom Metazoa; phylum Arthropoda; class Branchiopoda; order Anostraca; family Artemiidae; genus Artemia; species Artemia sinica. The sequence goes on along the minus strand of CM051261.1, from coordinate 35,799,095 downwards.
TTAAACAGAAGTTTGGTATAGTAAATCTGTTTGTGGGGGTTTGAGCTAGGCTACGGTGAGATGCTTGAAAAGATATGGCATCATAGGTTACCGACTGAGATAGTTTGCAGGGAGTCATTGTGCTCACCTCATCTCGCCATAACTTCGTAGTAAATTTCTGTTTTTGTGTTTTATGCGATACGTTTTTATTTGAAGTATGATCACATAATCTAAATCACTTCTGTAAAGAGAATTATGCTCCGGCAATATTTTCTTGGTTAAAAGCATGTATGCATGGTGACTATAATCTATGATAGTTATATATTACTACTACTTCTAGTAACAACGCACTGCAGAACCAAACCGCCTGAAGCCAACCCAGCTACGCACGCTCCTTTTCTACCCCAATCTAATCATAGCCTCCCTCTTTACACCCTCTCAAGAAGTTCTCATTTCTCTTGAATCTTTCCTCACGATAACCTTCCATTTCATTCGGGGGCGACCTGCTTTTCGTTTGTCCTTAGAGTATTGCCGACAAGGAGGATCTTGGGCAATCTTTCCTTCATCCGCAGAACTTGTCCTTGCCATCTCAATCTTTCTCTCATTATAGTCCTAGAAAGAGGATTAGGGCTATTTTTAAGATAAAAAAAAGGATAATGATCTCGAAAACCATTGCTGGCGCACAGGGCATCGAATCGGCGTTTCAGTAGCTAGATTTTTTTTTAGAGGGACAAATAGCTCGCCTGTCGTCTAGCCTTACCGCAGCAAGGGTTGATCCCTGATCCCCATATTTCCAAGCAGAGCATTAATCCACTGTGCTACCATTGAGCATGGCTATAATTATTTTTAATATATAGATAGATATAGATATATTTCTCACAAAAGCCCCGTGGGCCATGGATAATAGAAATACAACAAAGCGCATAACATAATAATAAGTTCAAACACTTTTGAAAATAACACTACGATAGAAAACCCTCCCTATGTCTCATCCCCACACTCACAAAATTTCCCAAATTTATAATATCCACTTTGCAACTACTTTCCATTTTATTTTCTAAACACCTTCTATCCATGACATCCCTCCCCAGAAATTTCCCTTCTAAGTACCTTCAGTTCTTCACAACAACACATAAAATGTTCTAAATCTTCAGACTCCCCTCACATCGGACAAGAGAAGGGACCACTCCGCACCTTAACCCTCCCTAAATACTTTCTTCTCCCCCCCCCCAAGCGGCATAAAATTCGCCCTTACTGATAAGACCCATTTTAAAGTATCATTTTGGAGCCCAAATTTTAGATATATTTCTTCTCCCCAGGCTTTTGTAATGTTTCTATATATTCCAAGGGATTGTGGCTTAACATTGCCTTCTTGCCAAACCTGGATCTCTTGATCTTGTAGCACTTTTTCTACAGCAATTTAATAATATCGCATAAGAATAATTTGTCACATTATTAGGCTGTTAATATTTAATATATCGTTGTAACAATTATAATATGGTATTATATATTATTGTGACCTGCTGGTTAAGCTTATGATAGTGCAGTGGATGGAGCCGCGCATGAAATTTCTGGGAAATACGGTTGTAACTTGCCTGTTGCTAGGCACTCAAAGAGTTGCCACCTTAAGGTCAATGTAGTCAAGAAGCTAACACGGCTTTGTGCTCCTGTGTTGGCCTCAGTGCTGTGCTGAGTTGGTCTTTTTCTAATGTTTTATTGGATATTATTATATGACTTTTATTATCATAGGCAGCGCAATAGCACTGCCTAAGTAAAGAACGATGTTAGCACAATATTTATTTTTTTTTTTTTTCTCCGTCTTAGACCAATTCATTTCGTATCGAAGGAGTTGTCGTAGAAACTTCGAAAAGGGTTCATTCAATTGGAAATTAGAGTGGCTAGTGCCCTTTTTAATTGTCGAAAGTGATCGGAGGGCAACTAGCCCCCCCCCCCCCACGCCCATTATTCCCCCAAACACACCCAATCAAAATTGTGAGATAGCCATTTTGTTCAGCGTAATTGATTTCCAGATAGAAAATATGTTTTTGAGGAGGTCACTCCCTCACAACCCTCAGGGCAAGGGTTTTAAGTTATGCCCTGGGGGCATATAAGAACGATGTTGGCACAATGTATTATTTATTATTTTTTTTCCTTTAGACCAGAGCACTTCGTATCGAAGAAGTTGTCGTAGAAACTTCAAAAATGGCTCATTCGATTGGAAATTGAAATGGCTAGTGCCCTTTTTAATAGTCGAAAGTGATTGGAAGGCAACTAACACCCCTTCCACGCCCACCATTTCCCCAAAAACATCCAATAAAAATTTTGAGATAGCCATTTTGTTCCACGCAGTTTAAAGTTCAGGAACTATACCTTTGATTAGAACACTCTCCCCACAGTCTGCAGGGCAAGGGTTATAAGTTATTCCCTGGGGGCATATAAGTTTTTAGTGAAATCTTTGTCGTAGAAAATTGAAAAAGGGCTCATTCGATTGGAAATTCAAAGGGCTAGTGCCCTTTTTAATAGTCGAAAGTGATTGAAGGGCAACTAACCCCCCTCTCACGCCCACCATTTCCCCAAACACATCCAATCAAAATTTTGAGATATCCATTTCGTTCAACGTAGTCGAAAGTTCTGGAAATTAGGTCTTTTAGGATTATAACCCCATCAGAGCCCTCGGTGCAAGGGTTGTAAGTTATGCCCTAGGGGGCATATAAGGTTTATATAGAAAGCTGTTGAAATTGCCCTTTTTAATAGTCGAAAGTGAGTGGTTAGTAATTAACCCCCCTCTCACGCCCACTATTTTCCCAAACACATGCAATCAAAGTTTAGAGATAGTCATTTTGTTCAACGTAGTTGAAAGTTCTGGAAATTATGTATTTAAGGATGACAAAACCCCCAGAGCCCCCATGGCAAAGGTTTTAAGCTATGTCCTGGGGGCATATAAGGTTTTATAGATAGAGCTGTTGTAAAAACTTCAAAAGGGGCTCATTCAATTGGAAATAGAGAGGGCTAGTGCCCTTTTTAATAGTTGAAAGTGATTGGAGGGTAACTAACCCCCCTTCCTCGCCCACCATTTCCCCAAAAACATCCAATCAAAATTTTGAGATAGCCATTTTGTTCCACGCAGTTTAAAGTTCAGGAATTATACCTTTGATTAGAACACTCCCCCCACAGTCTGCAGGGCAAGGGTTATAAGTTATTCCCTGGGGGCATATAAGTTTTTATTGAAATCTTTGTCGTAGAAGCTTGAAAAAGGGCTCATTCGATTGGAAATTGAAAGGGCTAGTGCCCTTTTAATAGTCAAAAGTGAATGAAGGGCAACTAACCCCCCTCTCACGCCCATCATTTCCCTAAACACATCCAATCAAAATTTTGAGATATCCATTTCGTTCAACGTAGTCGAAAGTTCTGGAAATTAGGTCTTTTAGGATTATAACCCCATCAGAGCCCTCAATGCAAGGGTTGTAAGTTATGCTCTATGGGGCATATAAGGTTTATATAGAAAGCTGTTGCAATTGCCCTTTTTAATAGTCGAAAGTGAGTGGTAAGTAATTAACCCCCCTCTCACGCCCACTATTTTCCCAAACACATGCAATCAAAGTTTAGAGATAGTCATTTTGTTCAACGTAGTTGAAAGTTCTGGAAATTATGTATTTAAGGATGACAAACCCCCAGAGCCCCCATGGCAAACGTTTTAAGTTATGCCCTGGGGGCATATAAGGTTTTATTGATAGAGCTGTTGTAAAAACTTCAAAAGGGGCTCATTCAATTGGAAATAGAGAGGGCTAGTGCCCTTTTTAATAGTTGAAAGTGATTGGAGGGTAACTAACCCCCCTCTCACGCCCACCATTCCCCCAAACACATCCAATCAAAATTTTCAGATACCTATTTTGTTCAACGTTGCAGAAAGTTCTGGAAATTAGGTCTTTGAGGATGACAATCCCCCAGCCCTCAGGGCATGGGTTGTAAGTTATGCCCTGGGGGGCATATAAGGTTTTTATTGAAAGCGTTGTCGAACAAACTTCAAAAGGGCTCATTTGATTGGAAATTGAAAGGGCTAGTGCCTTTTTTAATAGTTGAAAGTGACTGGAGAGTGACTAACGCCTTTTCTCGCGCCCACCATTTTCCCAAACATATTCAATGAAAATTTTGAGATAGCCATTTTGTTCAACGTAGATGAAAGTTCTGGAAATTAGGTCTTTGAGGATGACACTCCTCCCAGGAAGGCATAGGGTTTTTGAGCCCAACTTATGTTAATTTCTGCTCGTTTTGAGTTTGACTCGGTTATTTATTGTAATTTCTGTTCGTTTTGGGTTTCATTTATTTATCGATACTGATTTGTGGTAGTTTTACGCTTGGTAGATTATTTTATTTTGTTAATTCTCATTTTTTATTTAATGGAGTATTTTACTTTTCTTTGAAAAACTTATTTTGTGGAAAACGTTTTTTTTCATTCTTGTAAATATGGTTAACGTAAGTTTTCTAAAGGCGTCCCTGGAAAAGTGTTTCTCCTAATATGGCTAGCACCTGTCGTGTCAAGTCACAGAAACTGGGGGGGGGGATGTAGCAATTTTATTTTTAACTTAAATTTTTTCTCTGAAAGTTCCAAAAAAGCCATTTTTCGACAAAAATACCAAAAAAGGTATTTTTAAGAAACCAGGGACCCCTCCCACCAATTGACACCACTGAATAGCACTCTAAGCTTTTTTTCTATACGAGTAGCAAGAGTAAAACAGCTCCATCAATGTTATTTTCATATTTCATCCATTTTTGCACCCTGACTGGGCAACTAACAATAGACCAATTTTGCGAGAAGTTCCTACCGTCCCTCATGCTCTGATCTGTATTAGAGTATACGGTATGTGGAAGTGTGCATGACTGTGCCCCTTGGGTTGGATACCGGGATTCATGGGGAGATGGAGGGTCGAAAATCTGAAAAAGAGTGTTTTTCTAGGCCAAGATGTTTCTGGTGTGTTTGACTGTGCCTTATACCAATTTGAAGGAGAAAGTCTCCCATTTCGGGTGATGGGAATCTTCTGTTTTTCTATTATCTTATTAGTCCTAAGTTTTTTAAAGTTAATATTTAGTCTCTTTGTAACAAAAATGCATCATAACAAAAGAGTAATAATTTTTTTTTTATCTTATTCATTATCGCGTATTTTATTCAAGGTTAGAGTAATAAGCGTCTACTGCACACGAAAGTCGTTTCGAATATCCTACGCACTTGCGCGTGCGTGCTCACGTTAGTTTTCAGAAGATGTAGGAAGTAAGCATAAGCGGAATGCAACAAAAATTAGGTTGTTAATTTTGTTTTTGGCATATGTGAATCAAGCTAATTACCGTCCAAAAGTCATACTTGGGTACTTATACAGGACTATTTTCGAGAATTTAGGGGGGGGGGGGTGGAGGAGGGATTGCAAAAGTTTGGTGAGCTATGTGAAATATGAGTCGTTATTAGAAAAATTGCAAGGATTTTTGCCGAAAATTACGTGCCTGAATTACTCTTCTTAGAAATAAGTTTTTTTTTTTCTTTGAAAATTTAAGTTTGGGGTAGATGTCAGTGATGGGTGTAGTTTAAGTACGATGCAAAATGAATGCTACTAAAGAAAGAATAAGAGTGCATGTGGATAGATAGATGTGTACACATTGCTTAGGAGGTTTTTTGATACAATGCACCACATATCAGAGAGATATAGTTGAGACTTTTCAAAAAATAGCTTATGAGCCTTATATAGTTGAGACTTTTCAAAAAATAGCTTATGAGCCCCTCCCCCCCTCCGTCGCGTACGTCCCTGGCTCAAAGTAATGAATGGCGAGTAAAGAGTCCCTGCTTGCAAGAAACGAGACTTAAAACGAGAATGCAAGTACAATACATACACGAAAATAACTTACTTAGGCTTCTGAGGATGGTTTGAATCGCCTTCGTCTGACTTCAGATATGTCGTATGATAAGGGACTGACAGCCTAACTTTCATCGTCAATGCCCCCCCCCCCCCCCCCCCCCCTACCAAGACAACTTGCATACTAAATATTTCATTAGACCAGCTAAAAAGAATGCCAGGAGTCTTTTAATTTAAGAAAGTTTCGCAAAATACCCAGAAAGATACCAAAATTTGTATCTGAAGTATTTGATTTGTCGCTTTAACATGTCATTTGTTGACCTTTAGGCAGCACCTGCTACTTCAGGTCTTTATTTTTTATTATGTGCTGGCTTTCTTAATATATTGACAAGGTCCGTATCCAGGATTTTTTTTTTCTGGGGGTGTTTTACAAAATTTTTTGTTTTCCTGAGTGTGTGTGTGGGGGGGGGGTGCAAAAAAACTTTAGAAAAACGCATCAAAATTTGTTTATATTAATTTTTGTTAAGTTTTTACTAGTCGGAAAAAACATTTCAGGGAGAGAGGGGTTCAACCCCCCCCCCCCACCCTCTTGATACGGCCTTGATATTGACATGATTGCGTCAGCTAAAAAGTGTCGAAGCGAATATACATATTCTACTCTGTAAGGATAATTGTAGCTATAGATTTTGGTGATGGGGTGTTAGACCTCTAATGTGCAATGTTGTTTGAGTCCAGTCAGTAGATATGTCATTATACTGCGCACGGGGGGTAGAGGGATTTCAGCTTAAGACAGAGCAGAAAAGTTACCTGTTAGAGGAGCCAAAAGGGAATGAAGAAGAGGTTTTGTCTTTATGTTTGTGATGTTTTTTTTCTAACTTTATTTAGTAGAAACCTCCTTTTTTGTAACTTTGTTCTTTTTTTTATAGAGACGATCAAAATTTTGACCGAAGAAATCAGTGAACTGAAACGAAGTAATAATAATCTTCAGAGCCTTTTGACCTCTGCAAATGGAACAGAAAGTTTGCTTAAACTCAACCTAGGAGAAAAGGCAAAAGCCCTAGAAGAGAAGGAAAGAGAGGTGACCGCTTTCAAGGAAGAAAAAGAAGCCACGAAACAAGAGTTAGATAAGGTATTTATTTAATTATATTCTTATGTTTAAAGGTTAAAACATTTACTCAAAAGAAGTTCTGTAGTGCGGGTTTTCACAGCCACTCGCTGAGTACGTTCCAGCATCATAATAATTATTTACCGTAAAGATTTTATCATAAAACATTTTATTAATTTTTCACTATGATTATTTTACCCTATTCTTTATGGTATTTGTTTATTTTATTTATTTTTTTGGTTTAGCTTATTTTATTTACCATTATTTTTTTATTACTATATTATTTTTCCATATATGCTATTTTTATATAATGCTATTTTTTATCATTAATTATTTTATCATAATTATTTTACTAATTTTTTACTATAGTTTTATTTTACCATATTATCTTTAGAAATTTTATTTATTTTATTAACTGTTTTTTTATTACTATAGTATTTTACCATAATTATTTTATAACAAATTGTTTAAATTGTTTATTAATTTTTTACTATACTTATTATACTATACTATTTTTTTAGTATTTTATTAATTTTTTTTGGTTTTCCGTACCATGCTTTATTTACCATTTTTTATTTTAATTATTACCATCCTATTTCACTATATAATTTACAATAATTATTTAACCATAAACTGTTTTACCAGTTTATACGTTATTATTATTTTGCTATTTTTTTTCTTACTAAATACCCGATTAAATTCACCAAAAATACTCAATTACATTTTAGTTGAGACGATTTGGATAACAAGAAATAACAAATTTTAGGCCAAGAAGCAGACAAGCAAAAGCTAAAACAAGCTATCTAAAGACATAAGAAATGAAAATAGTGTTGCATGGATACTCCCTCCCCCTCCTTATAGATTAGTGGAATATTTTTTCAGGCTTAAGGATTTTCCTACATTTTTGAGCTCCTCTTTTTTGCAAATGGCAACGTGATTGGAACAGTAGATAAGGACTGCGTCATAATTGTTTCTTTCAGATTGTTAGATTTTTGAGCCACCAGAACAGGTAGTTATTTTACACAAATATTAATTTTATGGTTGGTTATTTTATGTAAAATAGTAAAATTTTTGAAAAATGGTCATTGATGTACAAAATGTTTGAGTGTTTAAAATAACTAACAAAACAGTTATTTTATGGGATAATCTTGATTTAAAATTTTAAAGGTTAGCTCTGTAATCGAATTAGAGTATAGCCTATACTCTATAATAGCCTATTCATAGTTTTCAGTTTACTCGGACTTTATAGATGGCCCTAGATACAAAACACATGGTATTCAGTATTAAAGTGATCGAAGTCCATTTTTTTTGCTTTTTTTGTTTTGACTTTTTAGACCAGTGACAGGCTTTGCCTGAGTCTTGACAATCTTCAGTCAACCTAACTCGATAAATCTCTGCTCTGTACGGCGGGATTGCATTGCAAAAGAGAGATGCTATTAACAGACCATTTTGCCAAGTTGACCCCTTTCATTTATCCGTCTTTGCTTTCTCAGTCCTGATTACTTGGCTCTTTCACGCACAATAAGCTCCTACGACCAACACTTCTATCCTACCTGCAAAAGGCTGAACAGAAACAGTTGTCAATTAAACAGAAGACGGTGAAATATATCCTTGCTAAATATATCCTGCTTTTTCTACGGGTATTGGATGGTATTGGTGGCTACTGTCCAAAGGTATTGGAAGGGTATATACACGGTATTAGTAGGGTATACACAAGGGTATTGGTAGGATCTGCTGAAGGGTATTCAAGGGTATATACGGGTGTTGGTAATTCTGATGCTGTTCCAGCCTTTTTGTGGTGGTAACTGTTCAAGGGATATTAGGCTGATATTTTATCAATATTGAGGTGCTGAAATTTTCACCTTGCCCTTATCTTGGACAATTTTCTCATCTTGATGGGACATTTTTCTTAGTGTTTTTATTTTAATTAATTAAAAAAAAACTTTTTCCACAAAATAGGTTTTTTAAAAAAAGTAAAGAGCTACATTTAGCCAAAAATGAGCAAAAATAAAATCAAATAATCTACCAAGCGTGAAACTACCACAAATCAGCATCGATAAATAAATGAAACCCAAAATGAACAGAAATTACAATAAATAACCGAGTCAAACTCAAAACGAGCAGAGGGTAACATGAGTAGGGCTCAAAACCTCTATGCCTTCCCAAGGCCAGAACATAAGTCAAATAATATTAACATTTTCATTACTAAATATCAGTATATGTATATTAAACTGACAATGCACATTCATTTGTGTTTTTTCTGTAAAGTGCAAATTATGTTCTGGCCTTGGGAAGGCATGGGGGTTCTGAGCCCTACCCTTGTTAATTTCTGTTCGTTTTGGGTTTCATTTATTTATCGATGCTGATTTGTGGTAGTTTCACGCTTGGTAGATTATTTGATTTTATTTTTGCTCTTTTTTGGTTAAATGGAGTTCTTTACTTTTCTTGGAAAAACTTATTTTGTGAAAAAGTTTTTTTAATTAATTTCTTTTCGTTTTATATTGACATAGTCTTTTCAGGGAAAAAAAAAATAATTCTTTAAATCTTTTCGTTTTTTTAAGACTTTATAGTTTGGCCTGCTATTTGTATGCTGGAGAAAAATTTTCAGCAATTTTTAACAACTTACCCCCTTTTAAAAATCTGGACACAAATAGTATTGTTTAATTTAGTTTCATACCTCCTCTAGTTGACTTGAAATAGAAAACTTGATACGATTCGCAAAAAAATCTCTTTACTTTCTTTGATTACCCTCAGTTGTTCTTGGGGTCCTGCTGAGATGCCTTATTTGGAATTAGCATTAACACAGTGCATTTTGATTTAATCATAGGCAACATTTAGTTTAAAACATAATGGGCAAATGGGAGGCAGGGTGTGGGAGGGGGACTAGTTGCCCTCCAATCATTTTCGACTATTAAAAAGGGCATTAGCCCTTTCTATGTTCAATCGAATGAGCCCTTTTCGAAGTTCCTAAGACAACTCCTTCGATACTAAGTGCCCTGGTCTAAACAAAAAAAAAGGAAAAAATAATAATACATTGTACACATCGATCTTTACTATAAAAATGTCAAGCCTTCCAATCACTATCGACTATTAAAAAGGGCACTAGCCCTTTCAATTTCCAATCGAATGAGCCATTTTTGAGTTTCTACGACAACGCTTTTTATAAACACCTTATTTGCCCCCAAAGCATAAATTACCACCCTTGCCCTGAGGGCTCTGAGGGGGTTTTCATCCTCAAAGACCTAGTTTCCAGAACTTTCAACTACGTTTAAACAAAATGGCTATCTCAAAATTTTGATTGGATGGATTTGGGGAAATGGTGGGGGTGAGAGGGGCGTTAGTTGCTCTCCAATCACTTTCAACTATTAGAAAAGGCACAAGCCCTTTCAATTTCAAATCGAATGAGCTCCTTTTGAAGTTTCTACAACATCACTATCTATAAAAACCTTATATGCCCCCAAGGCATAACACAATCCTTACCCTGAGGGCTGTGGGGGGAGTGTCATCCTTTTAGATATAATTTCCTGACCTTTCAACTACTTTGAACAAAATAGCTATCTCAAAATCTTGATTGGATATGTTTGGGGAAAAGGTGGGCGTGAGAGGGGGGTTAGTTGCTCTCCAATCACTTTCGGCTATTAAAAAGGGCACTAGCCATTTCAATCTTTAATCAAATGAGCCCTTTTAGAAGTTTCTACGACAACGCTTTCTATAAAAAAAAACCTTATATGCCCCCAGGGCATAACTTACAACCCTTGCCCTGAGGGCTGTTGGGGGTTGTCATCCTCAAAGACCTAATCTCCAGAACTTTCAACTGCGTTGAACAAAATAGTCATCTCTAAATTTTAATTGTATGTGTTTGGGGAATAGGTGGGCGTGAAAGGGGGGTTAATTGCCCTCCAATCTCTTTTGACTATTAAAAAGAGCCTAGCCCTTTGAATTTCCAATCGAATGAGCCCTTTTTGAAGTTTCTGTGACAAAGCTTTCTATAAAAACCTTATATGCCCCCAGGCCATAACTTACAACCCTTGCCCTGAGGGTGTGGGGGAGTTTCCTCCTTAAAAACAAAATTTCTATCTATTACTCAACTATGCTGAACAAAATGGCTATCTCAAAATTTTGATTGGGTGTGTTTGAGGAAATGGTGGGGTGTGGAAGGAGTGTTAGTTGCCTTCCGATCACTTTCGACTATTAAAAACGGCACAAGCCACTCCAATTTCCAATTGAATGAGCCCTTTTCGAAGTTTTTACGACAACTCCTTTGATACGAAGTGTTCTGGTCTAAGACCAAGAACCAAAAATAAATAATACATTGTGCCAACATCGTTCTTTACTTAGGCAGCGCTATTGCGCTGCTTATGATCTCCCCTACTATGGATAATATTTGATCCTTGTGTACCGCTCAATCCCACAAAAAAATAGATTCTCAAGAGCCATTGGTGGCGCATAGGATGTCGAATCGACGTTTCAGTTGCTGGTATTTCTTTTACAGGAACAAGTAGGAAACCTGTCACCCAAGTAGACACAAGTGTCAACCTGTCAAGTAGAGCATCAATCCACTATGATATCACTGCGCTACTCCACCGATTGGATCAAATCAATCGGCTTATATCTATCTCTTGACTGCCTTTCTGCTTTTTTCTAGTGTTGGGGTGGGGCAGATTGAGTACAATAGAGGGTAGTACCTATTTTCTGTCTTACTGCTCCCGTGGCTTTATTAATCTACAATAATTTGCCTCTAATTTTGGCCAGTTAATCACAAAAATGAAACTAAGGCACCTCTCAAATTGTTGGCTTTACAGACTACATGAAACAAATTTTCTTTTGTTGTTTTTTTTATCCAGCTGTTTTTTCTAATTTTTCTGGTACACTGTCCCGTCAATGGGCCTAGTATTTCTCATATCCCATGAAACCCGTGTTTTTGCACATTTTCGCATTTCTGCATAAATTTTCCAGTTGCACATTTTCCTTTTTAACAGTCCGCCTCACTTTTTGGGCTGGACTGATCACCAGAGGAAAGTTTCTGAAAAATATTCCAATATACGTGTCTCAAAGTGATTGATGCGATTCAGGATATAGTGCACTACTATCTAGATAATTGTCGATTATTAATGATTATAAAACTGTATGGTAAGCTCTCTGTCAAGGCAGTACAGCGGTAATGAGACTCCATTGTAATCGGAAATACAGTTGAAACCGCTGCGGTAGCAATGTGATAATATTTCGGTGTTGCTGTGCTGTATAACCCCATACTTTGGATCTATCTTCAAACTATAAGTTTTTTTTTGCTTTTCTCCTCCTCTTTTTGAGGGTAGTAATGCTATTTATTTTTTTGTTTGCTGAACATATGTTTTTTTTTTTCATACTTGTCTCTTATGTTGATTTGTTGTGTTGATCTTTTGTTGATTTGTTTTTGGAAAAAAAATGTAACAGTAAACAAAAATTTTTGTAATTTCTTAGTTTTTTCCAGTTTATTTTGTAAATTGAAAAAAATTACATTAATTTTGTTTTGTTTTCTAATCGAGGTTAAAAATAAGGCTGCAAAGCCAGGACCGAACATTTAGTGCTACAAACCTGGCTGAATAGGAACTATAAAAAACAATATGCTATAAACAAAATATTATAAATTTTGTTTACAAATTTTTTAATAGTAATAAATTTAATTTATTAAATTTAATATTAATTAATGTAATAATTAATTAAGTAATAATTTAAGTAATATTTTAATTTAAGTAATAATTTAATTAAGTAATAATTTAAGTAATTAATTAAGTAATAAATTTAATAGTTACAAATTTTTTTTAATATTATAAATAGTATAAAAAAATTTTGTATTTTTTATTAATAATAAAATGTATTGTATTAAACTAAAACAATATTAAAAAATGTATTAAAAATAAATAATATATTAACACCAAATTTTGTAAGACAAATTTTTAAAGATAATAATAAAAAAAAATCTGAATCATTTAAAATTATTTAAACAAAATATAATTTTTAAGATTGTAAGATTGGAATAAATAATCTAAGAAAAATTCGGATTATAAAAAAAACAAATGATAATCCGAATAAATTCAACAATATGAAAACAAACTGAACAACTAACCGAAAATTTCGTTCATATTTCTAAAATTGTTAGCAGTTAATTATAATTTTTGTCTCTGTGAATAAATGAAGTTTATTTTATCTAATTGGTTATTTTATTTGTATTGCGTAAATTGTTTTTTAAGTTTTATTGTTATTATTATTATTTTGTAATGAACAAAAATTAGAGCTGAAAGTTTGACACATAGACATGATGCTCTAAGCTAGTCTGACCAAGACACTGTAGATAAATTTAGACAGTACAATAATTCCCTTTCTCAACCTTTAGACAAAGCCGGACCGAGTTGCAAGGGCTCCGGAGAACATTTGAACAAGTATAAACATCAGCGACATTAGATTTTTTCACGGGTGGGACATGTCAGATTTCTCTTGAACGCGAATCTTGACTTTACCTTTGTAACACTAACTTTTAAAGAATATAATTTTGAATTAATTTATTCCAATACATACATAAAAATCGGTAATTAGTAGTGTAATGTTTTTATTAGATGTTTTTAGAAATTACAAACAGTCTCGAGTTGGTTTCAAACGCATTTTCAGAACATTTCTACCAATTTGTGTTCCAGGGTAATATACACTGGACCGCTGATGGTAAATTAAATGAGAGGAGCTGCTTGTACGCGCCGAGAATGTAGTAGCCAAAAATTATTGAGTTTGATTATACTGTCTAAATTTATGTACTAAAACAAATTTTGTGAATTTGGAATAAATGATTTTAAAGATAATAATAAAAAAAAAATCTGAATCATTTAAAATTATTTAAACAAAATATAATTTGAATATAAAACATTTGCTACCTAAATTTTTATGATTTCCGTAAGATTTCGTCAGCTTAAATACAACTTTCGTCTGCTTGTAGAATAATGAATATTTTGTTGTTTAATTTATCATAATTCAAGGTTTGTTTAACTTTTACTATTATTATTAACTTTTTGAATAAAGGTGAAAAATGAAGCTGAGAATTTGACGAAATTGCTTGAGGCTCTAAATTTGGATAATGAGGAACTACAAAGGAAACGTGAAATGGACCAAAATTTGTAAGTAATATTTCAACCTCTCAACTATCGCGGTATACATTTTGGTGTGTAGAATCTGAATCTACATTTTCAAATGCTATAAATTACAAAGTTTTATGTAGTTTAGATTTTAGTTGTTGGTTCAAGGCTGATGGGTGCAGACTGAACAACAACCATTTTCGCAACCTTTAGATTTGTAAACATCATCTGTGCTCTATCAGCCTAATTTTAACTGAAGGCATGCGTCTATAACCTCTAGCATAATATATTCAGGTCTTGCAATCCCTATTCACTCGTTTGAAAATCAATTTTGTTGGAAAACTAATTTTAATATATTTTATTGCCAGTGTATATTGCTCTTCATAAATCGAAAGCGCGTATATTATATTTCTATAGTTTTTCTTTTAATTAAAAATGCGGTTTTTATGCTGGATACTTGAATAGTTTTCTGTTTATGATTATAAAAAAAATATGGAAAATGTATGTATGTAACTGAATAGTTGCAATGTAACTGAGCAGTGAAAAAAAATGTAACTAAATTTTTATATTTTTATTTTTGGTGAACCTGGGGTAAAGTTATGCGAAGACATGCAATTAAAACTGCAATAACATGTTTTCATTTTATTTGTATTAAGTAAAATATTATTTGGTGGTATTTCAGCTAGAGGCATAATATTTTTTTCTTTAATTATTTATCGTATTTATTTATTTATCTTTAATTAGTCTTCCTTAACTTCCATGCAGTAAATAGGCTTCGGCAATTCCAAACAGTAAGTAAAGATGCACTAATGGAATCCTTCAGTTTTTATGTCATTTTTATAGAAATAACAGATATATCCTTTCATTTTGGAGTTGGCGCTATGTAGGTTTTGTTAATTCCACTTCATCTTTTTTAAGTCAAAATATTCTGCAAACTTACTTTTCGAAAGGCTTTCGACTTGCCAACTGTGGGTATGGGAAGAATTGTAATTGTAATTTTGAATTCAGAATGAAGATTTATGTCAAGAAAGCTGTAAAAGTTCAAAATTTCTTAATTTTGAACTTTCTTCTTAATTTAAATTTCTTCTGTGGTGTAAGGCTGTCAATATAAAGGAATACTGTGGTGAATAAACTGCCAATATAAAGCTGATATTCTGCTAGTCTCGGCAGTTATTTTGAATTCAGCCTACGTGCTAAATACAAAACGCTGAAAGCCTTCTTAAAGACTTTAAAGATGACTTTCAAGAGGTAACTTTGACTGGGGCTTGTTTCACGGGGCAACTGAACACCGAACGCTTTCTCATAGGAATTTATGCCCACAAGTTTCCCGATGAAGGTCATCGTCCGAGTGAGGTTACGACGAATTAATCTCGTCTCTTCAACTCATATTGGGAATTTCTTTAGAAGCAGAGTAAAACGTACTTGTAGAATACTGACATAGCTGTGGAGTCAAGACGCTTCTGAAGTGACGGTAATGTTGTAACGTTGAAGGTAGTGAATAGTTAGCCTCGTTGCTTCAACTCCTATTGAGAATCTCCTTAGAAGCATGGTAAAACGTACTTGTAGAATACTGATATAGCTGCCGAGTCAAGACGCTTCTGAAGCGACGGTAACGTCACAACGTTGAAGCTAGCGGAGAGTTAGCCTCGTTGCTTCAATTCATATTTTGAATATCCTTAGGAGCATGGTAAAACGTACTTGTAGACTACCGACATAGCTGCCGAGTCAAGACGCTTCTGAAGCGACGTTAACGTCGTAACGGTGAAGCTAGCGAATATTTAGCATCGTTGCTTCAATTCATATTTTGAATATCCTTAGGAGCATGGTAAAACGTACTTGTAGAATACTGACAGCTGCCGAGTCAAGACGCTTCTGAAGCGACGGTAACGTCACAACGTTGAAGGTAGCGAATAGTTAGCCTCGTTTCTTCAATTCATATTTTGAATTTCCTCAGGAGCATGGTAAAACGTGCTTGTTGAATACCGACATAGCTGCCGAGTCAAGACGCTTCTGAAGCGACGTTAACGTTGTAACGTTGAAGCTAGCGAATAGTTAGCCTCGTTGCTTCAATTCATATTGTGAATTTCCGCAGAAGCAGGGTGTATTGTGCTGCTCCAGCATAAAGGGCACAAGCTCAGGCAAGAGAATAAGAGAACACGCTCAATTTGGTTCTGATGTAAGAGATACACAATTGTAAAGTAGTGCTATTTTGTAGAAGGTTTCTGGAACGGATAATACGTAACATCCTGTTTTTGAGAAGAGGGCATTTCCCTTTGCTCAACCAATCAGACCAAGCGAGTTCTGAGGATATATGCAACTATGAAAGCCTTATAGATAAAAAAAAAATAGCAAGGGTTAGTCCATTTTTAACATTATCAAGGTTTCTCAAAATTTTGCAAAAAAAAATAGAGCTAAATTGAATGGAAAAATGTACGTGGTGGAAACTAAAAAAGAACAAAAAGTCTTTAATCACTGTTTTTCTAAAGAAATTAAATAATTATTGTTCATTTTAATATTGAAGCTTCTGAAACTTAGGGAGCCCCAGAATTATCTGTGGAGCCTAGATTTTGCTGGATAATGGAAATGTCCTGGAATTTGTGAATATCTACTAAGGTGTGGGGATTTTTCAGTCCACAGTAAAGCCAAGTTTTTTCAAAATCTTGGTGGAATCCGTGTTGCAGAATATAGATACTATTTGTTGAAAATTTTGTTGCTTTCGGGTTTGGAAGTCTTGACAGTGTGGCCTCAAGAGGATGATGGCTGCTAGACTGACAAGTCACCTCCTGACCTAGATATATGCCTACCGAAACATAATCTTTTATCTCCTTTAAGTTATTTTGTACTGATTTTTTAGTTAGGTGTGTCCCAAAACCAAGTTTTTATTGAATAGTTACTCACAACATCACTCTCATTTTTGGTTTTAGATATACTGTGGTTATCTAATAGTATAAATAATATCTGCTATAAAAATGGTTGACTCTATCTCTCTCGAAAACGGAATCTTAAGATCAGCTTGACAGTTTT
Organism: Artemia sinica; assembly: GCA_027921565.1. Lineage (NCBI taxonomy): Eukaryota > Metazoa > Arthropoda > Branchiopoda > Anostraca > Artemiidae > Artemia > Artemia sinica. The sequence goes on along the minus strand of CM051261.1, from coordinate 35,782,047 downwards.
AATTGGATATCTTCACGTCTCGAAAACAGCAGAACAAAGTGAAAATGAAAACCCTGAAATAAAACAACACTACATTACACAATACTATTCATTTTCCTATCATTATTTTATTGTCACAATTATTTCACGTTTAATTATATTCCTTAATGTCGTGCTAAAATTATACCTTAATTTTCCAGTATATTTTCTTACGGGCGTCCTAATATTATTTCAAACTTTTTAACATACTAATTTAATAAATCTTTATTCAGTAAAAATAACTTTTTATCCAAAATCTCTGCTAAACAATATACAAAATTTTCATACCTGTTCATTCATAAATGTCCGCATAAATTAATCACAAGCCGCTTTGAAATACTAAAACGAACTGAACCTTTTCAATGGCAAATACTAAATGGCAAAAATTCGACACTGAATGCACTGCATGAAGTGGTTTAAAAATTTGACACTTAAGAAAGCAATGGGATATTGCGGAATGATAAGACAAATAAATGTTAAAATTGGCGCATTTATAACAATATCTATGATGCTGTTTGAGAAAACTTTAACTAAAAAAAAGACAAGAATGTGGCTTCCTTTAAGTCCCTATTATGGCTGGCAGCCACTTCATTTTATAGAGTGAGTTGTGTTATGGAGTGTTTTAGTTGTTTGAATTGTTTGGTTGTTTAGACGCTTTGACACATGCGCCCAATAAACGAGTTCCTAGAAGTTGTTTTTTTAAGGAATTTGTTTTAGTGACAATGATTGTTTTAGTTATCTGACAATAGTTGCTTTAGAACTAATTCTAAAACGACGAACCAGCACAAAGCCAAAGCAAAAACCGTATCATTTTACCAACCATTAAATTATGTCCGTTAGACAAGTTCTGGATTTCTGATTTAGCGTTATAGGTCAAAAAGCTGTATCTTCATAGCAATAATTAGTGTCTTTTGTCTAACAACTTACGAGAGGTTTAGAATCAGAACCTGGAACCTCGATTGAAATGGCATAAAAAATTTGTGTATACCTAAAACCAGCATCGACGCTTGCTGGACAACAGGTATGAGGAACAACAAAACCCTAGCGTGTACTGTTTTGTGAGGCCTGAAATTTTAAATATTTTCCTAAAATTTAATTTGAAGGGTCTTAATGCCCCATCACTCCCAATAGATAAACTGTTCCTGCAACTTCGAACTGACCCTTCCCCCAGCGTGAGGCCAAACAGGATAGGCTTGCCAAGACTATAACTTCGGAAATTTTGCTTTACAAAGAAAAAAGACTCCCCTTCAGTGGAGTTTCTCATCCGTCTACAAAATAGCCTACTTTCTATTGTTTCTAAGTTACCCAATACCCCCCCCCCCCCAAGAAAAAACTGTCCCTGTAAGTTTGAACTGGATTGCCCCTTTCTCCAAGCTTGAGACGAAACAGGGTAGACTTGCCAAACCTATAACTTTGGAAATGTTACTTTACAAACAGAAAAGACTCTCCTCCTCTTCAATCAAGTATTTTCCATCAATCAAGAGGTTTTTATAGCTGTCTCGAAAAATTTGTTTAAAATTAATCTCAACCAAATATCTTTCTGTCAACCTTTTCTGAAATGAATCTCGAGCAGTTTGTCTTTAGACTAGATTTAATCGACTTGACAGTACAAAGCAATAACTTTTGTTTCTTAATTAAATAGAAAAAAACAAGTTTTTTTTAACTGAAAGTAAGGAGCGACATTAAAACTTAAAACGAACAGAAATCATTCCGTACTTGAGAGGGGCTGTCCCTCCTCAACGCCTCGCTCATTGCGCTAAAGTTTGACTCTGTCTCACACTTTAATTTTAAAACAGTAAAAAACTTTAGCGTAAAGAGCGAGGCGTTGAGGAGGGGACAGCCCCTTTCATATAGGGAATAATTTCTGTTCGTTTTAAGTTTTAATGTCGCTCCTTACTTTCAGTTAAAGAAAACTTGTTTTTTTACTGAACGTTTTTGAATTAATGCAGGTTTTGATTTTGGCTCACCGTACATGAACAATTCAGACGAAATTTGCGTATTAATTTTACTTTTTTTGGTTAAATGGCTTTCTCGAAAGTTATTTAACTTTGTTTACGAACTTTTTTATTAGTAATAAATATACGTAACTTACGTAACGAACTTCTATATTCGTATGTCTTTATTACGTATATTAGGGGGTTCGCCCCCAGTCAATACCTCGCTCTTTACGCTAAAGTTCGAATTCTGTTCCAATTCTTTAAGAATGACCCCTTAATCACAAAGGCCGTTAATTAGAATAAATAGTTCTTATGAAATAACTAAAAAAAAATTAGCCTAAAGAGCGAGGTATTGACTAGGGGCGAAACCAATCATATACACAATGTTTTCTTTTCGTTTTAAGTTTTGATGTTGCTCCTTACTTTCAGCTGAAAAACTTGTTTTTATTCGTTTAATTTCTGATCGTTTGTTTAAATAATTCTAGGAAATTTGGTGCCCTCTTCATAGCAATGTCCCTTCCCCCGTGGAAATATCCTCCCACAACCCCCACCCACCCATCCCCCCCCCCATTACCAGAAAAAATCCCCCTGAGAACGTCTATATACTTCCCAATAACCAATACCATGTGTAAACATTGGGCAAAGTTCATAATTTGCAGCCCTTCCCCCGGGGACTATGGGGGATTAAATCATCCTCAAAGACATAGTTACTATATTTCGAACATGCTGAACAAAATGGCTAGCTCAAAATTTTGATCGGATGACTTTGGGAAAAAATGAGCGTGGGAGGGGGCCTAATTACCCTCCATTTTTGTCACTTAAAAAGGGCACTAGAACTTTTAATTTCCGTTCAAATGAGCCCTCCTGTGATATTCTAGGGTCACTGGGTCGATGCGATCACCCCTGGGGAAAAGAAACAAAAAAAATAAACACGCATCCGTGATTCCATATTTTTGCAGATAGGAGCTTGAAACCTCTTAATAAAAGTTCTCTGATACGCTGAATCTGATGGTGTGATTTTCATTCATGTTCTATGACTTTTAGTTGGTGTTTCCCCATTTTTTCGTAAATAAGGCAAATTTTCTCAGGCGCGTTACTTTTAATGGGTAGGACTAAACTTGGTGAATATTTGAAATCAGCATAAAAATCTGATTCTTTTGATGTATCTATTGGTATCAAAATTCCGTTTTTTTAGAGTCTCAGTAACTATTGAGCCGGGTCACTCCTTACTTACAGTTCGTTACCACGGACTGTTTGATGTTCCCATGTAACATTACGATCAGCCACTATTAAATATCGAAGAAAGAAAGCTAGGTAATTTACATATTTCAGGTACCGGATTAGAATCTTGTTTTAAGCGGGTTTGACGAAAATTTGAGTTTTCATCCGTCTACACACGTAAAATAGCCTACTTCAATTTTTCTCCACAAATGCAACTTTTAATTAAAAAGGAATATATTCTCTATGGTTTACTTCTTACCGAAGGAAAACAACTCCTAACGTAGGCTTGTAAGCTGGGATCCGGAGATCCCAGCACACAAAATTTCACTTGCCCCGGCACAAAATTTCAGATATATAATGTAATGGCTTAAATTATTTTTTAATTTCTGGAATTTGTTATAATTAAAATAAAGTAGAGGGTGCAGTTCGCAGTAAGTATAAGCAAATTGAATCTGAATTTCTTCATCACCATTCCTTGAAAATAAAAGTAAGTAGACCGAATTAAATTAATTTTAGTCAGGTTTAAATGAATGGAAATTTTTGTTAATAAGGAAAATTTTGTTAATGAATGAAAATTTGTTGAAATTGGGCCTGAAAATTTTTGGGAGCCAAGGGGGCACAAATCAAGATTTTGCCTCGGGCGTAAGATAGGCTAGAACCGCTACTGCTAAACTCACGGAAGCGATGTTTTTTTTGCACATCACTCTAAATATGAAAAATAAAGGCTGCAAGTTTTGATTCTGATCAACTGATATCTTTGGGATGCACCTTTATTCGACAAAGACATTGGTAGCTATTTGACAATGTCCATAGGCGTATATTACCTCAATAGGATCTTCTTAAGAATAAATTGATTTTATTCTGGTGTTTTCCCTCTGTTCAAAGACTATCTTTAAGTTTTATAAGGGTGGATCTAACCTTGACAGCCTTCAATGTGCGGAAAGTAGTTCAAAACGCTAAGACTTGGTTTAGAATGAAATCTACTCAGATTGAAAATGATAAAAATGTCGATTTTTGGGAATGAAAATGGAGACACTTTGAAATTTTCCGTGTATAAATACTATGTAGAAATGGATGTATATATACCAAACAATAAGTGTTTAATACATCAAGTGTAATTGTATAATAATAAGCATATTAAATCAGTACATGATTAATTAAATACCAAATAATAAAGCATAAAAACTGTAGAACTAGTGGTAAAAAATCTAAGTCTTCACAGTTTGAAAATTTAGCGTTTAGATGGTTTCTCCTGTTGGTCAAAATGTTGTCTTTCTTCTAGTGAGCTTTCCTTTCAGTTGTGAATAAAATTTCCTTCTGAGTTTATAAATACATAAATTTATATATATATATATATATATATATATAATATATATATATATATATATATATATATATATATATATATATATATATATATATATATATATATATATATATATATATATATATATATATATATATACTACTAACAACTCACCGCAGCACCAAGCCGCCTGAGGCCACCACAGCTACGCACGCTCCTCCTCCATCCCAATCTATTCAATACCTCCTTTTTACACCCGCCCACTAAGTTCCCATTTCCTTTAAATCTTTCTTTATGACGTCCTCCCACCCTAGACGAGGACGACCTGCTTTCTGTTTATCCCTAGGCGGTTGGCCGAAAACAACAACCTTCGGCAATCTGCCATCCTTCATCCGCACAACGTGCCCTTGCCACCTCAACCTTTCTTTCATTATAGCCCTAGAGAGCGGTTTAAACCACATTTTTCGTATAGCCTATTGTTTGAAATATGGTCAGTCAGCCGGGTACCCAGAACAATCCTTAAGCAATTTCTCTGGAAAACATCTAGCAAATCTTCATCCGCTTTTCGGAGCGTCCATGCTTCAGAGCCATATTTGACCACTGCCATCAGTGTAGCTTCTAATATTCTAATCTTGGTTTGCAGATTTATCTTACTATTCTTCCAAACTTTCTTTAACTGTGAAAAATACACCCTAAGCCTTGGCTATTCTATTTTTAACATCTTCACTGCTCCCACCATCTTTACTAATAATACTACCAAGGTAAGTGAAGCTGCCCACCTGATCAATCTTTTCATTCCCAACGTCATCTTTTCATCTTCACTTATTCCTAGCCTTAGTGACTTAGTCTTCTTGACATTAATTTTCAAACCTATTCTAGCACCCTGAACTCGCAAAACCTCTAAAACTTCATTCATTTTGCTCACACTTTCATCTAGGATGCATAATCTAAGTCCAGGAGACTTCCCCCCCCCCCATTTGATTCCGTGGTCTCCCATTGCCTTTCCTGTGCTCCTTAAGACAAAGTTCATCAAAATAATCCATATAATGAGGGATAGAACACAACCCTGCTTAACTCCTGATTTAATACAAAACCAGCTGCTAACCTCATTTCCTACCTTAACCGCAGCAGTGTTATTCTCGTACATAGCACTAATCACTTTAATGTATTTATCTGGTATATGATACAAGGATAAAACCTTTACTAAAGCTATTCTATCAACAGAATTGAACGCTTGCTCATAATCTATAAAACTGAGGACCAAAGGTGTTTGAAAACTCAGGCACTTCTCAATTATTAGTCTAAGAGTGAAAATTTGATCGACACATCCTCTACCTTTCCCAACACCGCACTGTTCTTCTCTTAATGCTTTGTCTACGGCATCTCTCAGTCTAACAAGTATCATATTACAAAGTAATTTACTACCTACAGAGACCAGACTAATGCCTCGATAATTACCACACTCACTTTTGTCACTTTTCTTATAAAGTGGCTTAATTAAGCTTTTCCTAAAATCGTTAGGTACTTCCCCTTTTTCAAAAATCATATTCATAATCTTCAGTAACTTATTTTTAACCTCAGAGCCATCATATTTAAGAAACTCATTTACCACCCTATCAGAACCTGGAGCCTTATTATTTTTTAATCCTTTTAGTACTGTCTCTAATTCCTCCCCACAAACAATTC